>JBBPBX010020877.1:21096-31320 GCA_038048925.1 Garcialebias charrua | reverse complement strand
CTGCTTCAGTCACACCTAACCAGCTGAATCAGTTCACGCCGAGAGCCTGAGTGGGAGAGAGCAAGTCTATTAGGCCCTTGAAACACAAAGGGATGCGTGGAAATAATCTGCTTGTTGCACAGACTTTAATTTTTCAAGTGTACAGGTGAGCAGAATGGCAGAATTATTTATGTGCTTAACATGCAGCACGGGTTTGTTGTGAAATCTACACCCAGAACAGCTGATCCATAAAAGCTGTCAAATACTAGTGTTTTTGATTACCGGTAGATCTTTTTGTTTCATCTGTGATTAAAAAATAAATTAAAAAAATCACTAAATATGCATCATTTACTACAAAGTGTTTACCGCATAATTTGTAATCCATGAGGGAAATAGGCAGTCATGTTTTGTTGCCAACAATTACAATTTGTTTGCATTTGAACAATGAGTACACCCGTTTTGGCACAAACCTATACCTTTATTACTATTATTTTCTTATTTACGCTAACAAATATTATTTCATTGAGCCAGTTTACAGAAGTTATGTCTTAACGAGTATTCGGAAGACATTTGTTTTTATCGAGCACAAAAAGCCTGAAAAAGTCTTCCTTTCCGTCCTAAATAAAATTTATTTTCCAATTCTTTATGTGGCCTTTCAATTGCTACAAATATGTTGGAGGACTAAATGTTGCCCACCCCGATCTGAACAGAAATGGCAACTAAAAGCTGTAAGAACGAGGGCCGTGGTAGAGAGCGTTAAAATAAGTCATGGTTCTATTTGCTGTCTTCGAACTATTGCAACAACCTTGATGACTTTGAGTTAAATTAACCCCAAAACAATCTTTTACAGATGTAAAAATTGTGTTTGAAGCAAAAAAAATAATAATTTGAAACTATAAAACATTAGAGGATTGCATATTTTGACAGCTTATATGGCTTTCTGGGAAAAGGCCTAGCATTCGTAGCGTGACGCTAAGATACCTAAAGCCTAGCAGCAGCTCGCAGAGAGTCCTCGCACAGCTGTGAAATGCTGGTCTACAATCAGAGACTGTGATTAAAATTTAATTCTGGACTACTGTCAGCTGTTTCCATGACAATTGCAAAAAATTATGGAATTGGTAATGTATCAACCCACCACGTCTAGATTTAAGACAAAAATGAATATACCGTAATACTTTTGATATTAAGCTGTGATTTTTTATATAATAATGCCAAGTACACCAGGGTTTATCTTTGATATTTGAAAAGTTGAAAAAATAACTCTCAGAAACGGGCCTTTCTAAAGAGAGGGTTTTGTAATGGAAACTATACATGTATTTACTTTTTTTATTTAAATTCCCAGTTATTTTCTAATTTCAGGTAAATATGAAGAGCCACTCAGGAGCCAGAAATTATTACCCAAGAGCATGGAGGCCAGAATCAGAGTCAGAGAGTCAGAGAATCTTTATTGTCATTTGCACCGCATGTGGCACATGTGATGAAACGAGATTATGTACACAGGGTCCCAGTTATATTCAACAATAAAAAGTAAAAGAAAAACAGTAATAAGATCTAAGATATGAACTAAGAAAAACATCAACTAAAAAAAAAATACACTAAGCACTAATGTAATAGAAAAACATCATTACAAACAGCAGCACGAACTTGAGTCTGTATGAGCAGATGGTCACGAATGAACACAGCAACAAGAAACAGATCAGCATTATCATGATGTGATATTTTGCAGTGATTATTCTGATTATTTATTTATTCATGAGTCTAACAGCCTCAGGGTAGAAGCTGTTCCTCAGTCTAGTGGTTCTACACTTGATGCTCCTCAACCTCCGTCCTGAGGGGAGTGGGGCAAAGAGTGTGTGTGCTGGGTGAGTGGGGTCTTTCATGATGCAGGTGGCTCTCTTCCTGCATCTGGAGGTGTAAATGTCTGTGATGGTGGGGAGACTGACTCCAACAGACTTCTGTGCAGCCTTCACCACTCTCTGCAAAGCTTTTCTTTCTGCAGCTGTGCAGCCTCCATGCCACACGTTGATGCTGGAGCACAGGATGCTCTCCACTGCACACCTGTAGAAGGAGGTGAGGACTGGGCTGCTCAGACCAGCTCGTCTCAGCCGTCTGAGGAAGTAGAGTCTCTGATGACCTTTCTTGATCAGGCTGGTGGTGTTGTTGCTCCAGCTGAGGTTATCATTCATGTGTACACCCAAGTACTTGTAGCTGGAGACCACTTCCACTGCAGATCCACTTATGTTCAGTGGGGTGTGGGTGTGTTTGTTCCTTCTGAAGTCCACAATCATCTCCTTTGTCTTCTTCACATTCATGTGAAGGTTATTCTCTTTGCACCAGCTCTCCAGGTGTTCCACCTCCTGCCTGTAGCTGGACTCATCATTGTTTGTGATGCATCCCACCACAACTGTGTCATCTGCAAACTTTACAATATGACAACCTGGATGGGTGGCTGCACAATCATATGTGAGCAGAGTGAACAGGAGAGGGCTCAGCACACATCCTTGCGGAGAGTCAGTGCTTAGGGTTATTCATTCATTCAACCTTTATTTAGTCAGGTAAATCTTTTGAACCTCATGGGCTCATTTACGAAAGCGACCTGCTAAAACTAAAGAACAATGAACAGCAGTGGTAGAATTTCCTTAAACAATAAACAAACAAACAATAAACAATAGAAAACAAAAGAGAGAAAAAACAAAAGAAAGTTTTTTTTTTTTTTAACAAAGTATCAAAAAACTAGCAAAACATTATAAGGTAGACGTATAAAATCAAAGACAGGAACAAATCTGCATTGGTTTTTGCCAGGATTCCAACAGATTCTGAAAACCATTTAGAGAAGTCAAGGTCGAGAGCTTCAGATCTTTTTGTAAGATATTCCATGAAGCAGGAGCGGAGTAGGAGAAGGCCCTTTTTCCAAGTTCAGTCCTCACTGACGGAACACTGCAGGTAATCATGTCCTGAGAGCGCACACTGTAGCTGCACTCACGTAAAGACATGTAGGAGGAGATGTATGAGGGCAGCAGACCAAGAAGTGATTTAAAGATGAAAATGTACCAGTGGAAGAGTCTGCGTGAGGTTAATGATGTCCAGTTAACCAGTGAATACAGGGTGCAGTGGTGGGTACGATAATCACAACCAGTTATGAATCTTAGTGCACCATGATAGACAACATCCAACATCCGCAGGGTGCTTGTAGGAGCATTCATGTAGAGAATGTCACCGTAATCAATGGAGGGAAGGAAAGTCACAGACACAAGGCGTTTCCTGACATTCAGTGATAGACATGATCTGTTTCTGAAAAAGAAACCCAGTTTAACTTTCAGTTTCTTCACTAGGTTTTCCACGTGGAGTTTAAAAGAGAGATGTGAATCAATCAGGATACCCAGATATTTATAGGAATCAACAAACTCAATAGGGACACCATTTGAAGATAAAATCAGAGGAGGATCTGCTGGAACCGCCTTCCTATTTGAAAAAAACATCCCTTTTGTTTTATCAGCATGGTGGAGGAGAAGTTGTGGATCCTCACTGACTGAGGTCTGTTTGTTAAAAAGTCCAGTACCCAGTTACAAATGGAGGGGCCCAGTCCTAGTGTGGATAGTTCGTCCATCAGAGTTTGGGGGATCATGGTGTTGAAGGCAAATGTGAAGTCCACAAAGAGCATACGGACGTATGAGTCCTTCTGTTCCAGGTGGGTGAGAGCAGTGTGGACCACGAAGGAGGTGGCATCCTCTGTTGATCTGTTCTCACGGTATGCATACTGATGAGGGTCCTCGTTGATGTCGATGGTTGTTTTGATGTGGGTCATGACCAGTTTTTCAAAGCATTTCGCGACTATCGGGTTGAGGGCCACTGGCCGATAGTCATTCAGACCAGTCACTGTGGAGCTTTTTGGGACTGGGATGATGGTGGCGGTCTTCAGACAGGTGGGAACTGTCTCCAGGGCAAGTGAGGTGTTAAAGATGTCAGCACATCGCAGAGCTGATCAGCACATTCTTTCAACACTTTCCCGTGGATGTTGTCTGGACCGGTTGCTTTGTTAGGGTTGATCCTCCTGAGACTACTCCTCACTTCTGCTGCGGTTACGCTGAGATGCTTTTCATCTGGTGGTGAGGTAAGTCTGGTGCTGGGTGGTCTGTTTGGGTCTTCAAAGCGTGCATAAAACTTGTTGAGGGCATCAGGCAGAGATGGATCTTTGGGGCATTGTTCACTCTTTTTTTTGTCTGTTATGCACTTGATGCCTCTCCACATGCTCTGTGGGTCTTGTGAGGTAAACTGACCCTCAATCCTCTGTGCATATTTGGCTGTGGCCCTCTTAATGCCAGCAACCAGCTCTATCATTGTCTTCCTCAGCTTTTCTGAGTCTCCATACTTGAAGGCAGTGTTCTTGGCTGCCAGCAGGGTGCGAACTTCTGCATTCAACCAAGGTTTTGTGTTTGGGTAGCATCTTGAGAAGGTTTCAAATTGTCAAAGCTAATCAGTTCGTACCCAAAACATTCAAGACTCTTCATCAATGTCTTCGTGTAGTCAGGTCGCAGAGGCAACAGGTTCAGGAGAGCTACACTCTCCAGCTCCTCCTGGGGAATCCCAAAATGTTCACAGACCAGAGAGGATATAAAATCCCTCCGGTGTGTTCTGGGTCTTCCTTGGGGTCTCCTGCTAGTGGGGCATGCCAGGAAAACATCCAATGGGGGACATCCAGGAGGTATCCTAATCAGATGCCGGACCCACCTCAACTGACTCCTTTTGTACAAGAAACAGCAGCTTTAGTCCGAGCTAACCCCGGGTGATGGAGCTCCTTGCCTTCTTTCTAAGGCTGAGCCTGACCACCCTATGAAGGAAGCTCATTTTGGCTGCTTGTATCTTGGAACTTTGATCCAAACATGACCACAGGTGAGGGTTGAATGTAGTCAGACCAGTAAATTGAGAGCTCTACCTTTCGACTCAACTCCTTTACACCACGATTGACAAAATCTATGCCCTCATTACTGATTACACCCTCCCAATCCATCTCTTGCTACTCCACCTGTCTGTATCCCAGGTGTGATGGGTTAAACGCAGATAACCAATTCTGCCATTGTATGGGAACATACAATGATGACAACACATAGCACTTTACATTCTACCATCACGCCTGACCGGCCTTGAAAGTGGAAAATAAAGTTCAGCTTCAGATGGGACTACCTGTACTGACAGGAAGTGATCCATCGTTCAAATGGACGTTTAGCCGCTGCACTCAGCAGACTTGCGTGGCTGACGACCCAAACAGATAAGATCTCAAAATATCTGACATGTCAGAGCAGGGTCCATGTCTGAATAATGCAAAATGCAGGCAGAAGCAGGGATTTAATGCTCTTTGACGGCCATGAAAGGACAAACACCCCCTCAGCTCCGATCTTCTGCCCCTTTTATTCAACCGCTTGCGTTCGCCAACTGTTGTTAACGTATATAACCTGTCGAAGCTTAATTAAAAATGTTGGGGGGTTCAGGTTCGTACCTGTAATTACTGTTGATTTGTCTGGTCAGATGGGGTCAGAAATTATGGCTACAGGCTGGGGCCAGGTTGGGTTGGTTTTTTGGGCCCGAATGCAACTCCACCATGAGCTGCGACAAGTTAGAGACGCAAAATTGTGAGGAATCTACACTAATTTTTACTTGGAATCACACAGAGTTTACATGTTTGGTTCATTTGCACAAGTGTTGTACAAACACTCGGCACAGTTTTCCAGGAGTATGCTTAGAAAAATCTACTTATCAACAAATTCTACAGCATTTTGACCAAAACTTGTAAAAGTCCAATTCTGCGATTCGTTCCATGTTTTCCACATCGTGGAACTCATTGGGTGCAACAACCGATGGATCATTTATACGGCAAGTTCTAACAAGCTCTGTTTTGGCAGACCAGTCTAAGCGGTGGTGCCAAATCCTGTTCCTCAAGCACCGCTATCCTAGATGTTTCCCTGCTTTTCATCAGGTCTTCAAGTTCTGCAGAAGCCTGTTAATGGCACATCCATTCAAATCACATGTGTCAAACCAGAGGAATGTCTAAAACTTGCAGTATAGATGGACAATGTTTAGATAACTCTAGTCAAATCCCTAAAAAAAATAAACGTTATCCTGTCACCCACCCCTGGAACATATATGTAATGTTACTGCAAGTAAACTGACCCAGGGTTGATAATTTTATTCTCTGTAGGTCGCAGTCCTGGAGTGTGACCTCTGTAAGGTCACTGGTTCATCAGTGGTTCTGCTGCTGAGTCCAAGTTCGGTTTGTCTCCAGGCTCTTTCATTTAGTGGCATCGCTTTGTGCCTTGTCTTTGTTCTCGAAGAGTGCTGGCACAGTAAGTGCAAACAGGACGAATTTGACTCCAGTCCTGAAGCTTTTTTTTTTGCCTGCCTCACTGCTGAAATTCTTGGACCAAACCCTCACAGTTCCCTTTTTCGTTGTTGTTGCTAGAATATTCTTTTCTTCTTGGCCCATTTGCAAAAACTACTATGGAAAAATACTGGAGATACTTGGAGTCAGCAAGGGCAAAACAAAAGGGAAAAAGTGAGATTCCCATGGATTAGGTGCAATCTGTCCATTTTTTTGCCGTTTCTTTAATCTTTCTCCTCCGTCTCACTTTGCCTCCTTTCATGTCTTGCATTCATAAAGTTTATGACTGCCTCTCTGTCTCCTCACCTCCCTTCAGCCTTTGACGTACACTTTCAACTCGATCAGTTCGCTTAATTGACCTAAAGAGGATGCATGGAGGAGGTGTAGCATAGAGGACGAAGAGTAAGGAAAGACGGAGGCGAGGAAGTATTTGAAAAAGAAACAGAAGAGCTAAAGAAAGAAGGCACAGTAGAAGAAATATGATTTGAAAGTGATGCTGCTGCTTTTTATGTCTATTTTTAGANGTTGTTAACGTATATAACCTGTCGAAGCTTAATTAAAAATGTTGGGGGGTTCAGGTTCGTACCTGTAATTACTGTTGATTTGTCTGGTCAGATGGGGTCAGAAATTATGGCTACAGGCTGGGGCCAGGTTGGGTTGGTTTTTTGGGCCCGAATGCAACTCCACCATGAGCTGCGACAAGTTAGAGACGCAAAATTGTGAGGAATCTACACTAATTTTTACTTGGAATCACACAGAGTTTACATGTTTGGTTCATTTGCACAAGTGTTGTACAAACACTCGGCACAGTTTTCCAGGAGTATGCTTAGAAAAATCTACTTATCAACAAATTCTACAGCATTTTGACCAAAACTTGTAAAAGTCCAATTCTGCGATTCGTTCCATGTTTTCCACATCGTGGAACTCATTGGGTGCAACAACCGATGGATCATTTATACGGCAAGTTCTAACAAGCTCTGTTTTGGCAGACCAGTCTAAGCGGTGGTGCCAAATCCTGTTCCTCAAGCACCGCTATCCTAGATGTTTCCCTGCTTTTCATCAGGTCTTCAAGTTCTGCAGAAGCCTGTTAATGGCACATCCATTCAAATCACATGTGTCAAACCAGAGGAATGTCTAAAACTTGCAGTATAGATGGACAATGTTTAGATAACTCTAGTCAAATCCCTAAAAAAAATAAACGTTATCCTGTCACCCACCCCTGGAACATATATGTAATGTTACTGCAAGTAAACTGACCCAGGGTTGATAATTTTATTCTCTGTAGGTCGCAGTCCTGGAGTGTGACCTCTGTAAGGTCACTGGTTCATCAGTGGTTCTGCTGCTGAGTCCAAGTTCGGTTTGTCTCCAGGCTCTTTCATTTAGTGGCATCGCTTTGTGCCTTGTCTTTGTTCTCGAAGAGTGCTGGCACAGTAAGTGCAAACAGGACGAATTTGACTCCAGTCCTGAAGCTTTTTTTTTTGCCTGCCTCACTGCTGAAATTCTTGGACCAAACCCTCACAGTTCCCTTTTTCGTTGTTGTTGCTAGAATATTCTTTTCTTCTTGGCCCATTTGCAAAAACTACTATGGAAAAATACTGGAGATACTTGGAGTCAGCAAGGGCAAAACAAAAGGGAAAAAGTGAGATTCCCATGGATTAGGTGCAATCTGTCCATTTTTTTGCCGTTTCTTTAATCTTTCTCCTCCGTCTCACTTTGCCTCCTTTCATGTCTTGCATTCATAAAGTTTATGACTGCCTCTCTGTCTCCTCACCTCCCTTCAGCCTTTGACGTACACTTTCAACTCGATCAGTTCGCTTAATTGACCTAAAGAGGATGCATGGAGGAGGTGTAGCATAGAGGACGAAGAGTAAGGAAAGACGGAGGCGAGGAAGTATTTGAAAAAGAAACAGAAGAGCTAAAGAAAGAAGGCACAGTAGAAGAAATATGATTTGAAAGTGATGCTGCTGCTTTTTATGTCTATTTTTAGATCCTCAAATGAGCAGTGGGTTGTTTTTAGGCAGCATCTTCAAAGTGACACGTGTCTGGAAACGGCGTCCTTCAGTCTGCTCGCCCTTGACGTTCATATTTATCAGAAAAATAAGACAGAGACGGGGGCTTTGTGTGAGCGCGACCAGTCCCATTTCCCAGCAAATATATTGTGTCTCAACAGAGCTGCACAGTGAAGAAGATGAGCGAGGAGAGAAGAGTGGTAATGAGTGAGGAAGGTGGGGGGATCAATGGAGGGAGAGATGTGCTGACAGGACTGGCAGACTTGACTGAGAGGAGGGAAGGACACCGGTGTCATCCCATCTGTTTTTATTTATTTTAAAATTTAATTCCCTTTTTTTTTCTTATTTGCATCACTCGGCACAAACTCCTCTCCCGTCATGAAGCAGAGCAGATCCACGTTTTCCCTTTCGTGATAAAAAAAAAAGCTTCCTGTGTTTGTTTTTTGCATGAGCTTGTCCGCCCCTCATTCACGCACAGATTGCATCAGCACCAACGTGCCCCCTGATGTTGGAGCGGAGTCATTTGGGCGGAGAACGCTCTAGAAGCATTGTTCTCTAAATTATTCACTTATCTTGCTGTAGGCTGCATCACGATGCTGCAGACGTGCGCGGTGACTTGAGCGTGCATTGAGAGCAGAACGTCACGTTAGACCAGCTTGTGTGTCTGTGTGTGCAGTGATGCGATGTCTTCACAGTGGAAGTGGAGCTGTGTGCACTTAGATAGCAGCATAAACGGCGTGTGTGTCTAATGCGCTGCACTTACCGAAGCCGGGGCGACGTAATGCCTTCTTTCGGTCAGGACCCCAGCATATGCGCTCGCTCAGAAACATGACACTGTTTACCAAACAGGAAGGTTATTTCTTTACCTGTGGGGGTCTTCGGGCATATCAAATGCGCATTTCTTCTTTGACAAACACCTGAAATCTCTTTCACCCCCTCTGACTCTGTTAAATATTAACACATACTTTATTATTTATTACGTTTTTTACTCTAAACTCGAGCACATATGAGAATTTTTATCTCACTAAATAGGGCAAGTGTAATTTTACTCTAAACTCGAGCACATATGAGAATTTTTATCTCACTAAATAGGGCAAGTGTAAAAGAAGAATCCATCCATTATCTTTACCTGCGTCTTCCTTTTTGGGTCACGGGGGTCACTGGTGCCCTTGTCCACCAGTCCCTGTGCTAGGTGGGTGTCACCCTGGACAGGTTTCCAGTCCATCACAGGGACACATAGAGACAAACAACCATTCTCTCACTCACACCTAGAGACAATTTAGAGTCACCAATCAGCCTAACATTCTGTAGTGAACCAGACGGTGGTCTCTGATACACCTTCGTCTCTTTGAACTGTCCCAGTGACACCTTTTCACTGATACTTTCAGTAAAAAGACATTAACACTATTTTATTACATTATTTTGAATCAAAACACAATAAGCCATAAGAGACTCTCTTATTCCTTTATTTTGTGTTAAAGCTACTATATGTAACTTTTCTAACAATATATTTTTAACATATTTCTTCACTCTGTCACTAGATTGATGTTAGAGAGGTAATCTCTGAAAAAAACAAAAAAAAAATATTGTCCCCTTGCTTCTCCAGGTGGTAAATAAGCATTTCTAAAAAGAAAAAGTGACCCGCCATTTTCCAGCCAATAAAAACAAAGTTTGTAACCAGCCAATAAAAACAGAGCTTGAATTTGAATCAGCCAATAAAAACAGAGCTTGAATTTGAATTTTAACAGACCACAAGGGGGCAGAGCCATATATGGCTCTGAGGGGGAGGGATCAGAATGCTTTGCTTGTTGAAATTTTTTCTAAGTGCTGCATGTTCTACAGAAACTGCAGACTGAACCTTTA
>JBBPBX010020877.1:0-20384 GCA_038048925.1 Garcialebias charrua | reverse complement strand
ATTTTATTACATTATTTTGAATCAAAACACAATAAGTCATAAGAGACTCTCTTATTCCTTTATTTTGTGTTAATGAATAACCTTGTGTTAAGTAAGCATTATTGAATTCAATGTTTGATAGTCAAATTCAAACTGTTTAATTCAAGTTGGAAATCCAATGTTATTTCAAAATGTTGATCATTATTCATTTTTCTTCTCAAACCTGCAGTGAAGATTCAGTGACACTGTTTATCTCATTTTAGTTTGAGCTCAGGACAATATCTACACCCAGAGACTTCTTGTTTTTGTCCTATTTAATAATCAAGATTGAATAATATCTGTTTTTGCTTTTATCATTAATAGGTCCCATATGTGATGCTTAATGACGTTGTTTTTAATCAAACCAACAGTATTTTGCTTAAAGTGTTAAGGCAAAGGAATCAGTTTTATCATAAAATGCTGACATCTGAAACTAACACTTTATCTTTCTGACAAACTAATCTTTTGACTCCCTTTCAACGTGTTGATGTCATCCTCACATCAACTTCTGATGCCATTCGGCCAATCAGAAAATAACACGTTTTCTGTGTCACGTCTCAGTTTAAACCTTCACATCTTACTTCTCTCTTCAGTTGCTGTGAGGAAGTTGACATGAAATGACTTTCTGTTTAAGCTAGGGACCTGGGGCCTCATGTATCAAAAACCTGCGTGGATTTCCTACTGAAAAGTGACGTACGGTGAAATCCAGAAAAGTGTCTACGCACAAAAAGATCCAGATTTATCAAACTGTGCGTACACCTGAATCCACGCACATTCCTTTTGTACATCACAATTGACGTGGAACTGAGCGCACGTGAGACACCTCCCCTGACACGCCTACATTTACATATGTTAAACAGATGCAAATTACTTCCTGCATGTGTGAAGGACATGTTTGTTTGATCCCTGCGCGATCAGAAATGATTTCTAGATTCGGGAAAATAATGAATTCAATATAATATGAGTGAGGACAAACATCCTAAGTAAGAATAGTAATAAAATGTGTTCATCATGCAAAGAACGAGTGATTGTCGGTATTTGTGTGCGCGCGCACCCTGCTGTGGTGCGCGAACCGGCTCATTCATTCATTCTGTGTGGAAATATTAACTTTGCGCACGAGTTTATTACCATTATTACTGTAAACACAGAGGAACTTACTTGGATGTTTGCTAGAACATAGATCTTTGTTTATGTAGATGATGTGAAGAAACGAGTCTGTGCGTCTTGGTGGAGACTTTTCATGACATGATGTTGGAGTCTCCAGACGCAGCGCGCGCCCCGCAGCCCTGTGCGCAGTCTGTCTGTGAAGCTTTTGCTCTCCTACAAGTTATATAAGGTGTACTTTCACGTGTCATTTTGGAGAAATCTACAATAAACGCAGATAATGAAACACCTCCAGCTGCCGTGTCGACACCGGTGAGGGTGCGCGCGCGCTCCAAGCGCGACCACTCAGCCTTTGGAAACATATGGATGAGACCATTCCATTGGACATGATCCGGCTTTGTGTGGACTGGACTGCACAGTCCCGATCGACCTGCAGCTCCCTCTGTGGAACAGTTTGACCGCTGCTTCTGTATGCACGCGTGATGCACGGCTCCCCAGAGCGCAGCATGCAGTGCCAAACTGGAAAATTATTATTTCTGAAAACGGCTGATAAGCCATATCCTAGATCGGAAAACTATATCTGTTTCTAAATAAATGCTCTGCGTGTTACACTATTTATTATAACCTCCAGTAAGGCTGAATGAATCCGTTCCTGTTAAATTTATTTTTGGCACAACGTTGCGCGTCCTTTATTTCACTGCGTCATGTGGATGTAATACTTGTTAATCGTGTGTTTGGAGGGAATATTAATCATTTACACATCTTGAACTGTTAATAATAATAATAATAATAATAATAATAATGAATTCAATTTATAACGCACTTTTCATTAATGGAAATCTCAAAGTGCTACAAGGTGCAACATATTTGAATGTCAATAAGACAAATAATAAAACAATTAAAATCAACAACAGTATCAACTCAGATCAAAAGTAGAATCATGAGGAGGAAGAGTATGCTCGGTTGAAAAGAAAGGTCTTCAAGCCGCTCTTAAAGTCAACCACAGACTGTGGGGCTTCAGTTTCTCTGAAACACCTGTAAGTGTCGCCAAAGGAACAAGAACCACAGAAACGTGCGTACGCCTGCTCGGGAGCTTGCGTGGATATGTACCTGGATGCGCATATATTCACGTTCAGTTCAGTTTTGATACATACGGGCTTTTGCGTGGGAAGTGACGTGCGCAATGTTTTTGTGCGCACGCATGGTTGATACATGAGGCCCCTGGACCAAGCGTCAAGGGTCTGGTCTCAACAGCAGAGCTAACAACAAGACTGTTGTTAACTCACCTGAGCTTCTAAGCTTCGACTACAATGAGTGTTCCCCCCAAGAACACTTTTACTCTGAAAAACCAACCAGGACGTGCCGCTTTGCTGCCATTCAGAGTGGACTCAGGAGACGCTGAAAGGTAACCTCTGGTCTGCCTCTCTCACTCGGACATCAAGGAGATTCCATTCTTGACTGACCGTCTGGCCAGGTAAAGAGTCGTCAATGTTACCAGCGTACCTGTGTTTAGTCGAAGAGTCACATGGAAAGTGTCAGCCTGGTTGAATTTCATTCCTTCCCTAAGTCATAACGACTTCCCTCCATCTTTTCTCCCATCCTCCTCTTAAACTTTTATCTTTCTAAGCCAGAACTAAGTTAAAAGCCTGCAGAGATGTAAGTTATTATAAGATCGATAACTTGTGTCCTGTTGTTCCTAAGTTTTAAGCTGTGAACAGCTAGTTATAGGAAACTGATCAATCATGTAAATATGTTGTGATGTAATTTATAATTATGTTAAATAAATGGTCCAGTCCTGCTGTACCAACATAAGTTTAACGTTTCCTGTGAATTACATCTGGTCTAGTCACAGAATTATTGATATTAATCTAAAAAGAAAGAACTCGTGAATATTGGTGATAAGTTTGTGTCAGATAAAATCTACTCAAATCTTTCATCTGGAATATTGTACAGTCAGTAAACTGACCGCTGCGATATCCCTACAATTCATTCAACCTTTATTTAGACAGATAAGTCACATTAAGCCTCGAAGACTCATTTACAAGTGAGATCTGCTTAGACAGACAAAAAAGTACCGGTAATGAAATTAGACACATTAGGAAATGCATGTTTTTGGTCTGTGGGAGGAAACGGGGGTACCGGTACCTAGAGAAAACCTACACATGCACAGAGATAACATGCAAACTCCAACCAGAAATGCCCCAGGCTGGGATTTGGTCCAGCAACCTTCTCACTGAGAGGCAACAGCTCTACCAACCGAGCCACCGTGCCGCCTAAAAGAAGAATGCTTTTGTAAGGGGCCGAGATGGGCTGGAGTCGACAGGGGGACCTGAAAGTCGCAGTTCGACTACCAGCCATTCTCACGTCATGGTGACCCTGAGCGAGACACCCAATCCCCATTTACTCCCCGGGTGCTTACCTAGCTTCCCACTGCTCCACCTGGGTGTACCTCGGGTGTGATGGATGAATTAAAATTTTAAAATACTTTATTAATCCCAAATGGAAGCAAAATGTTGTCGTAGCTCATCATCCTGGTTTCATTAAGAGTTGTTAGGGGGCGGCTGTGGCGTAGTGATAATGGCAGTCCTCCCCCGATCGGAAGGTTGGAGGTTCGAATCCCGAGTTCCCACACCATGTGTCGTTGTGTCCCTGGGAAAGACACTTAACCCTGAGTTGCTCCCGGTAGGACTGGCTGGCGCCTTGCATGGCAGACTACTGCCACCGGTGTATGAATGTGTGTATGAATGGGTGGATGGCTGGTGCTGTAAAGCGCTTTGGGGCCCCTCATAGGGGGCTGGAAGGCGCTATATAAGTAAGCTCCATTTACCATTTGTTATAGACGCTCAAAGCTGTGGGCAGGGAAGATCTCCTGAAGCGAGTAAGAAGAATCTGGCCACAAATACAGATCCGTCCACCTGGATCCAGCTTGCTCTCAGATTCGGCAGACCTTTCTGTCCTCCTGGGCAGCAGGACTGCCCGAATGCCGGACAAAACTTCTCCCTGAGCGATGGCCACTCCTCCCAGCAGTTTGCCGAGCTCCTCGTCACCCCAGACAGACAGCTGAAGGTGCCGGGGGATGATCCCAGACTCCCATTGTCACGAGCCGAGTTTCTCAACAGCTCCAGTATCTCGGCGGTCAGGTACTCGAACACTGCCGGCCAGGTTGACGTCCACGGTGCCTCCATTTCAATTCATTTGGGATTTGGGACTGTGGTTGAGGTACTTTTGAGATGTTAATCAGCTGCTCCTGGTTGTTAAAAAAAAAAACACCTTGTTGCCATGGTTACACATCATAACAAATGCCCAAAAGTAACAAACATTCAATGAAAATCCTTCCAGCTGCACAGCATCCAATACCAGAGTAAATAATCATCTGAAAAAAGCGATTTATATCAAGAAAAATAGTAATTAAAGTTTTCAAAAGCAATAACTCAGAATGAAAGTAAAAGCTACTCCAACATGCAGCCACCCCGAGCGGCGCAATTCTAGAATGACACACAGAGAACTAATTTCACCATTGTATGGGAACATTCAATGATAACAGCACATAGCAGTTTAATTTACTTTACTAAATATGAACTCCATTGTTTTTTTTTTAATGAGAAATCCTCAAATTAAACTGACTGAAGAAAAATGAAATCATTATTTGGTGTGTGTACTAGACACAGGCCAGAAGGTGTGTTACGTTGACAATATGATAACCCTGAGTAAGAATACCATGGTCTCAATGAATTCCAGTATTAAAACAAACATTTTAAAACTTCATCCATTTTTTTTACTACTGACAACTCCGAGCAATAGGTCCAGTCACAAAAGGGATAAAAAAAGCAATGTCTCCATTATCTCCTTTCTAGTAATTTTAAACCATAGTACCGGTAATGGCGTAACAAAAAACTTTTGTGGTTTCATCACCAGGAGTTTCTTTACACCGTGTTGTATAGTAAAACTCGTAACTGGCCAGGCCTAGTGACCACATTTTGCATTCAAAACCACCGGTGTACATATCAGGGATTTCGTACACTTCTGTTCTGGTGTCTTGGTAACCAGTTACCGGTATATCTAACAAGTGATGATGATCAATCATGGTCATTAGCTGAAACAGAAACAGGTATGATAGTATGGGTATGGTTGGTAGTTTCACATTAGGTCACATCTGTGAAGTCCCAGGCAAAGATTTCAGTGCAAACTGCTTTTTTAACTAGTGCTATTCAAATTATTACAACAAAAAAAACTAAAAATATGGCAATATTGGGGACCGTAGGTTCACTGGTCAGGATTAAGGTTAGAGTGCCCCATCACACCCAGATAAATGTGTCCAAAAGTGTCTTTATGGAGGAATTGAGGTAAAAAAAAAATGTCATGAATGTACAAGAAAATGAGGAGGCAGGAGGCCAATGGACTCATCAGAGCTCAGGACTTTTAATTAAGATGTAAAATAAGTGTGAACTTGACTGAGGTAGACGAAACTAAAGGGAAAAACACAAGAAAACCTATAATTGTACAAAGATATGATTTAAAAGCCGTACCTCCAATATGGAAACAAAGCCAAGTAACGGAATATCCTTAAAAAAATACTCAGAAAAAATTCTGGAGTAATGAATGAAAAATTTAAATAGGTTGTTGTTTGAGGAGCTGAACCTTGCAGATAATGCTAAGTCAGAATGTCTACCAATGTAAACGAATGCTCGTCAGAGCGTGTAATGTTTAGTCCCATTACTGCTGTAGAGAAACAAAAAAAATATAAGTATTGTTGCTACCCCCATAGAGAGAGATCCAAATTACAAGTGTCCAAACCGATTGTCCAAATAAATCTCCCAGCTGTCAACATTTAGACATAAAATAAAGATTTGCTGCACATAGAGCCCTTATCTCAACACTTACATGAAGACAATGATTTGAGCAAGAAACTTTCACAGAATAATAATTTAGGATCATAAAAACATGTTTCACAGCTTCTTTTCGACACCTGCCTCCAGCTTTTGTACAGTACTGTAAAGAATTTTTTTCTTCATTCATTCAACCTTTATTTAGGCAGGTTACTCTCATTGAGTCTCGAGGACTCATTTACAAGAGCGACCTGGCTACAAACAAAGAATGATGACAACAGCAACAGTATCTAAAAAAGCTAAGTCTGGTCCTCTGGACATTCAAAAAACAAAACAAAGCAAAAAAAACCTGTAGAAACGTTTCGTCTTTCGTCCGAAAGACTTCCTCAGTCTGAGAAGCTGTATTCAGCTCAGTCTTATAAATAGCACCCTCTCACAGTGTTACACAACCAGTTGGCTGATGACAGCCGAAACCAGCTGCTCACATGATCAAGGAGGACCATCAGCCGGACGATAGGACACAGGTTCAAACCCCAGCCCCGGCAACTACACACCTTGGGGTGTCTATGAGTGCACACCTATTTCCCCAGCTCCCCGGGCGCTTTTTATGGCTGCTCACTGCACCACCTGGTGGTGGTTGGGTTAAATGCAGAGACGAATTTCGTCTTGTATGGGAAACATACACAGATGACAAAAATTTGACATTTATTTATTCATTTACATTTATGGATCGTTAGCACCCTGATGGTTGTTTGCTATTCACAGAGGCAACAGTAGATTTTCCTTGAACAATCAACAATAGACAAACATAAGAGAGGCATACAGATTTATTTTTAAATCAAGTTAAAACAAAGATATCAAAGTAGCAAAACAGACAGATTATAAGGCAGATGTAGAAAATCAAAAACGGGAACATGTCTGCATTGGGTTTTGCCAGGATTCCAACAGATTCTTAAAGCCATTTAGAGAAATCAAGGTCGAGAGCTTCAGGTCTTTTTGTAAGATACCATACCATACCATTTTATTTATAAAGCACTTTAAACAGGAACAAGTCCACACAAAGTGCTGGACAAACAAACACGCAACAGGCAACACAGACAATGAAGTACAACACGAAAAACATAAAAAGATAAGATATTCCAGGAAGCAGGAGCGAAGTAGGAGGAAGGCCCTTTTGCCAAGCTCAGTTCTCACTGACGGAACACTGCAGGTAATAATGTCATGAGAGCGCACACTGTAGCTGCACTCACGCAAAAACATGTAGGAAGAGATGTATGAAGACAGCAGACCAAGAAGTGATTTAAAGATGAAAATGTACCAGAAGAGTGCGTGAGGTTAATTATGTCCAGTTAACCAGTGAATACAGTACAGGGTGCAGTGGTGGGTATGATAATCACAGCCAGTTATGAATCTTAGTGCACCATGATAGACAACATCCAACATCTGCAGGGTGCTTGTAGGAGCATTCATGTAGATAATGTCACCGTAATCAATGGAGGGAAGGAAAGTCACAGATACAAGGTGTTTCCTAGCATTCAGTGTTAGACATGATCTGTTTCTGAAAAAGAAACCCAGTTTAACTTTCAGTTTCTTTACTAGGTTTTCCACGTGGAGTTTAAAAGAGAGATGTGAATCGATCAGGATACCCAGATATTTATAGGAATCAACAAACTCAATAGGTACACCATTTGAAGATAAAATCAGAGGAGGATCTGCTGGAACCGCCTTCCTATTTGAAAAAAACATCCCTTTTGTTTTATCAGCATTTAGGACAAGTTTGAGACGGAACAAATCTGACTGGATGATGTCAAAAGCGGATTGCAGTAACTGGAAAGCCTTAGCTACTGTTTTAGCTCGACAATAAACAACTGTATCATCAGCATAGAAATGTAAGGTTGCATCAGGGATGCTCTGACCTACATTAGCTACCGTATGTAGATTGTAAAGAGGGTTGGTCCTAAGACTGAGCCTTGTGGTACACCATTTTTAACTGTTAAATAACTGGAAGAAGTACCGTTATATTGAACACATTGCCTCCTATCAGAAAGATAGTTAGAAAACCAACCAATGGTGTGATCTGAGAAACCGATTTCTGAGAGCTTATGACACAGGATGTTATGATCCACAGTGTCAAAAGCTTTAGACAGGTCTAAGAAAAGTGCAGCACAATAATCCTTAGCATCCAATGCTTCAACAACATCATTCAGAACCTTCAGAGAAGCAGTCGTTGTGCTGTGTTGTTTCCTGAAACCAGATTGATGGAGAGGTAAGATGTTAAATGAGTCCAGATAATTTTTGATTTGAGAGTTTATCAGTTTTTGTAGAACCTTGGCTAAAATGCTGTTTAATATTGGACATCAACCATTCCATCAAAATAACTCACCGATATAAAAGACACTGTTTATATACATGTATATACATTGTGTGTATACATATGTATGAACGGTGCTGTTTTTGTATGACAACCCAGTGACAAGGATGCTGCAACACCAGTACAACGTTATGACATCACACACGCTGTTGGGTTTAGATTTGTGAAAATTTACAAACTTGCACAGTTCCAGTGTTGTCATTGTAAATGGTAAATGGAGCTTACTTATATAGCGCTTTCCAGCCCCCTTTGAGGGGCCCCAAAGCGCTTCACAGTACCAACCATCCACCCATTCATACATACATTTGTAGGGATACAGCACCCTCATGTCCGTATGGGATGTGGGCCTCTCCGCATCTCTCTGAGACTCTGAGTGTTACTTTTCTTGAGCTCTCAAGGAGACAAGTGGACACTATTTTTGTTACAATTATTTTGAATTAATGGACACCAATTAATCAGATTGAACTTTCTTTTTAATGTGTGTTAATTCAGAATTGATCTACAGTATACTTTTGTCATTTAATGATGATCTGTTACTTGCATGAGTTTGACTCTTCTGCTGGTTTATTTCTGCAGAACAAGCAGGCTTTGAATCTAAGGCACAAGTTCAGGGTAAACTTTTAACTTGCAACTTCCTTTTGTGTTGTCTGTGAAGTTAGCCATAATATTCTCTGTGCTCACAAGCGGCCATCTGGCCGATTCTATAAACAGTTTTCCTGTTGTCCTTCAGAGACCTTCTGCCTATGGGATCAAAATTCCATCTCTTATTTTGTTAAACCAGCCAGTAGTCATTGAGGAGGTGGGGAGACCCCGCCTCCCATATAAAGGGACACTTCAGTTTTGACTTTAGTGTCGAAGGGGAGAACTTTCTAACAACTGGTTTTCTCCTCTGGAAAAAGCTGGAAACGTTCTGGTCATTGTGTCAATTAGACCCACGTCTCAGCTGGAGTCACGGCAAAGCCTCGCTGTGTCTCAACAACACTCATTTCTGAAAGAATTTGTTTTCTGAAGTTTTATTTTGAAAGTCAGTCAGGAGCTGGCTCTGTTCCTGCCGGAAAAAGCGCTCTTCTGCTCGTCTGTCAGCAATACACGCGCGGAAGTCAACTGGACGTCAAACTGGACAACACAGTCCGTTGGTGTCCACAAAACTTCGTTGCTCTTATCTCCAGAGAAGTATCTTCACCAGGTAACGAGGCGTTGATTGTATGCTGCACGGGTAAGAAGTCTAGCTGGATCTGTTCTGGAAAGTGTCACCCTGTCTTTTCAAAATAATTAACTTCCGTTAACTTAGCTTTCATTCCTCCTATTTCTTCTTTTTCCCTAAGCCAGTAAACTTCAAGTAAATGTGCCAACAGAAAAGTTTCTAACTGTCTGTTTGTTTTTAATTTGAATTCTTGTCAACGTAGTTTAGTAGATCAGAGCTAATATCGATACAGATGTTTAATGTACTTTCATGATTATTTCAATAAAAGGTCTATCTTTTGGTGGATCAACAGAAGTTGAAGTCTCTTGTGAAATTACATTTCTGGCTAATCACTTTAAAGCAATTCAATACCGGAAAAAGGGTGAACTCGCGAATGAATTTGGGTCAGATCAAGTCTGCTCCAACTTCTCTAAAATATAGGTAAGTCAGTAAACTGACCAATAAGTCCTATATTATTACACATTCATACACCGGTAGCAGTAGACTGCCATGCAAGGCGCTGCCTGACCTACCGGGAGCAACTCGGGGTTAAGTGTCTTGCCCAGGGACACAACGAGGTATGCCGTGACCGGGAATCGAACCCGAGACCTTCTGGTCCTGAGCCGGCTGCCCTGCCTCTACACCATCTCGGCCCCGTTAGAGAGAGTAAATGTCATGAATACATTTGACATTAAACATAATCCATTTTGAAGTATTACATCATTTTCAGTCCCCTTTTTGGCATCTGCATTTGGTAGCAGGTCAAACTGACAAAGACCATGAAGAATAATGTAGTATTTTAATTCCACAGCAGAGAAAGCTATGTAGTCTCTGTAATTTGGTCTAGGGAAACGACTATTGGTATCGGTTATCGGCCAAATAAGTTTTAACATATTGGCATATCGGATATTGGCCAAAATTCCAGTCTCGTGCATCCCTAAATACATAATGCATGGAACATGTCAGAATGAGCGTCGAACAGAGTTTGCTGCACTTTTGTGCAGCAGCAGAGTCCAGCGGGCGTTCCCTGAGAGCCAGCTGCAGTCAGACGCACAGACACAATCCATGGCCGTCAGCTAGTCGGCCTCTAGATGAAGATAGAAAATGTTTTGGGCATGTTCTCATGGCGTTAACGCCAGTTACGCACTGCAAGTCGGTGAGCTGGCTTCAAGCCGACATGTATTACAGAAGCAAGAGGGAAAGAAGTTCTCAGCCATAATCTAACAAAAACTTTCATGACTGCTGAAGCCCACGTGCCGTCAGAACCATTCTAACCTCCATTTCCTCTTTATGCGCCTCAACAGCAACGGCCGGTCCAGCAGTCTCTGGCCTCCTCTCTGTGCAGAGAGTCCCACTGGAAGTGCCTCCTCCTGACCCTCCTCATGTACGGCTGCTTTGCTACGCTGGCTTGGTGCGCTCTCTGCCGGGTGCCTGTTCTCGGCTCCTCCCCCATCACCCTCGGCGCCGACGACGACGCTGCGTCGGCGGCCTATTACAATGACATCCTGCACCTGGAGAGCCCGTGCTCCAGCGGTTACGTCTACATCCCCCTGGCTTTCCTGGCGATGCTGTACGTGGTGTACCTGGTGGAGTGTTGGCACTGCTTCTCCAAGACAGCCACGCTGGCTCACGCCGAGTTCCAGGTATCTCGGAAACAATCCACAAAACAAATCTGAATTCACTGGAGTTTATCAATGTTTGATAGTCCACAAGGAAATTAAGTTATTTAGACTTCCTTATGTTATTGTGAGAGACTTGACCATCTAGAAATGATCCAACCCAAAAGCTTTTTGGTCTCTGTTCAGCTCTATTAAGAATTCTAGGAGCATTTTGTCTGTTGTTGTATTTTTCTGCTTCTGCCACAAAAACAGAAATATTGACGATATGAAGACACACTTGCTAACTCTAAATGCTAACTCGTTCGTCAGGAGGTGTACGAGCGAGTGCAGAGGCTCCAGCAGGCCACTCCCTGCATTTGGTGGAAGGCCATCAGTTATCACTACGTGAGGAGGACCAGACAAGTGACGAGATATCGCAATGGAGACGCGTACACGACCACACAGGTGGCGCACACACTTCCTACCTTCACTTTAGCTACTTTTGCTGCACGATTAAACTTCAGCTGCAGTTCTGGTCATGTCATCTTTTCTAATAACAGCAGTGATGTTCTTTCTTGTTCATTTGTCTTTGCTGGTCCTCCCCTCAGGTCTACCACGAGCGGGTGAACACTCACGCCTCCAGCTCGGAGTTCGACTACGCTCGCTACGGCGTCAAAGACGTGTCAAAACATCTGCTGGACCTGGAGCGGCACCCCGCCGTCCGCCTTCGTTTCACAAAGTGTTTCAGGTACGTTCACCAGTCGGCTCTAGAACAGGTTGACTTGCAGGCGAACTGGATCCTAAAGGTGTTATTTTCTTCGTGTTGCGACAGACTTTTTCCTTCTTTGTGTATTTTAGCTTCTCCAGCGCGCGTGCTGAAGCTGCCTACCTCACCCAGGTAAGACGGAGTGCTGATGCATATTTCCTTCTGTTAATAATAGAGATCAACCGTAATAAAAACTAGAGAAATTACATTTCCTGAGAAAATGCAGTGTGAATGTTTATTGCTGAAGAACTTTGCTGAAAAACTGCTGAAATTAGCTTTAAAAAAAAAACCAGCTGAAATGAAGCTGAATTGGAAGAACAAGCCTAAGTCAGCAGAAGAAAGCAGAAAGAACACATATTTCTGAATTTGGTTTAAACTAGCAGAAATTCAAAGGAAAAATGTAAATTTTGCTTTAAAAAGCTGAAATGAACAAAAAATAGCTGAAAATTGGCTGAAAAGGCAGAAAGAAGCTTAAAATACCAGAAGAGTGGAGAGAGGGCAATTGTTCCTAATTGGACTTAAAGAAGCAGAGATGAGCACAAAAAGTGAAAATTATAGGAAAAAAGATGAAATGTGCAACAACAAAAAAAGCTGAATATTAGCTAAAGATGTAGGAAGAAGCTAAAATTACAAGAAGGAAGTTGAGAGAACACATTTTTGCAGAATTAGACTGAAAATGTTTAAATGAATGCAAAACATGGATTTAGCTGAAAATGCTGAATTAGCATAAAACAGCTAAATAGTAGCTGAAATAGCAGAAAAAGCTGAAAGTAGTATAACAAGCTGAATTAGTAAAAATAAGTTAGAAGAAGCACAAAAATGTTGTAGTTAGCTGAAAGGAGCACAAAACAGCTGAAAGTAGCTGAAAAAAGTTTAAATTTGCAGAAGGAAGCTGAAGCAGAACAAAAAGTGAAAGGAGCAGTAAAAGATTGTAAACACATCTAAAGATTTGAGGGATGAGCTCGATTCATTTTCTATGAGAAAAAAGAAAAGACAGAAAAGGCTAAATATTTATCAAATATAATAATAATATCAAAAAGCTAAAGTTGCACCAAGACCAAAAGTCAAAGCAGGATTGTCCTGAACGAGCTGAACGTTTTGATTCATGATCTGTTGAAATGGCACAAAAATTGTGGGACAAGAAAGATGCTGAAAAACTTACAGAAAGAAAATGGATCCCAGTGAGAAATGCTTCATAAACATTCACACAATATTACAAACTCCCTTTTTATCTGTTTGTTTTATTCCACTCAGCATTAACTTGTTAAAATAAAAATAAAGGTGAGGCACGACGTTCATGACAAAGTTTGAAACAAAGATTAGTTTTTGTTACAAAGTGACATCAGTCGTTGATCAAACCTTGTAAACCTGAGTGAACTCCAACCATCTGCTCAGAGTTGGTGAGGACGACGCTGAACCACCGTCACACAGTGTCCGTTACATTAACTTAGACAACTTTTTGTGTGCTAGGATTGATAAGCTTTGGCGGCCATCTTGAATCGAGTTGAGTTCAAATTTTAATTAATTATAGCAAGAAAGCATTACTGTCACCCATCAAGTCAATTATTTTATCAAATGAAATTGTTGAAGTTCTATGATTTGGAGGACTATAACATTTTGTTACTTATGTATAGAGCTAAAAAAAATACACTACCGTCAAATATCCAAATGTATTTTGTGAAAAGATCAAGCTGCTACAATCTCAAAGGGAAAGATGTATTTGTAAAACCACAATTTAGAACTAGTTTAAAGGGAAGAACTACCTTAATTCAGGGAGTAGGATTGTGGAATAACTTAAAGACAAATGTTAAGGAAGCCAAATCAATCCCTGTCTTTAAGAAACTAGTTAAGGTTGAATTGTTAAACAAATATAAATGAATGTATTTAAATGAGTTATATATATAATTGAAAATTAAATGAGTTATTTACTTATTATTATTTATAGAAAAAAATATCTACATTCTTATTAGATAAATAAGGAGCAGATTTAAAGGTGTCTGCAGTTTCTGTAGAACATCAGCACTTAGAAAAAATTTCAACAAGCAAAGCATTCTGATCCCTCCCCCTCAGAGCCATATATGGCTCTGCCCCCTTGTGGTCTGTTAAAATTTAAATTCAAGCTCTGTTTTTATTGGCTGATTCAAATTCAAGCTCGGTTTTTATTGGCTGGTTACAAACTTTGTTTTTATTGGCTGGAAAATGGCGGGTCACTTTTTCTTTTTAGAAATGCTTATTTACCACCTGGAGAAGCAAGGGGACAATATTTTTTTTAAGTTTTTTCAGAGATTACCTCTCTAACATCAATCTAGTGACAGAGTGAAGAAATATGTTAAAATATATATTGTTTGAAAAGTTACAGACTACATTACAATCTTACATACCCCAGCTTTAATAAGATATATTCTTCATCTGCTACCTTTCATTTTATATTTTATATATTTTTTTTCTTTAAATGTTTTTCTTTTCCAATTACATATATGTTAATTGTTGTATTTCATTATTGTAAATATTTATATATATACAGGGGGTCCCCGACTTACGAGCGAGTTCCGTTCCTGCGAGGTTCTCGTAAGACGAAATCTCGTATGTCGGAACACGAAACACGTGTCGCTCGTAAGTCCGGATTTTCGGTCGTAAGTCGGAAAATTTATGCTAGCGCTACTACGAACACTCGTTTTTCAACACAAACGTACATACTAGTTCATAAACATGCTCAGAAACTTGTTTCCAAATGGTTAGCTAACACACTTTCATCTAAAAACACATAAAAGTGCTGTATTTTCTGTATGTTCTTTACAACTTTACTGTTTGTTAGTCAGCTTGTAAGTCCAAAACCTTGTATGTCGATGCGCTCGTAAGTCGGGGACCCCCTGTATATATATATTTCTCTCCAATTACATATATGTTAATTGTTGTATCTCATTATTATAATAAAATGAATAAAGAATAAATAACATAATCTCATCCACTAATAACTTTCATTAAAGTCTGTCCAGCAGTTCATGGGACAGTTTTTACTGACAGGTAAACAAACACGCAGGTAGACACGGGCAAAAAACACAAAACAACAATAACGCCTGCTTTGACAGCACTTAGGATTATTATTGATTAAATATTGTTAAATTATTGTAACTGTATGTTTCTTTCTCTGCCTGCCAGCGGGCGCGTTTCTTCGGGGAGAACGAGGGGCTCGACGACTACATGGAGGCCAGGGAGGGGATGCACCTGAAGAACGTGGACTTCCGAGAGCACATCCTGGCCTTCCAGGATCCGGCCCACCAGCCGTGGTTCTCCAGGCACAGGGTGTTCTGGCTGGCCTCGGCCTTCCTGCTGTCCTGGCCGCTGCGCGTGGTGGCCGAGCACCGCACGGCGTACGTCCACTACCACGTGGAGAAACTGTTCGGGGAGGACGAGGACGTTGGCGTGGGAGGAGTCGGCCGAGGAGGGCAAGGCGGAGGGAGAGGCGACGGGGTCGACGGAGGGACCGAGAACGGGATCCACCCCGGGCTCGGAGTCGGTCTGAACGGGACGAGCTACAGAGCCATCTCTCGCGTCAACACGGTGGACATGACGGAGCTGGAGTGGCACATCCGCTCCAACCAACAGCTGGTCCCCAGCTACTCCGAGGCGCTCCTCATGGACTTGGACATCAGCGGAGGAACGAACCCCGCGGCCTCCACGCCCATCTCCGGGCCGCAAGGTGTCACCCCCACCCAGGGCTCCCACCCCCCTCCCCTGGCTCTTCCTGTTGTCTTCAACTCCGCGTACCTCCTGCAGAGCTGCCCGAGGTGTCGGCGCACCACGTCCAGCTCCAGCCTCCCCTCCAGGCTGAGGGCCCCCATGGGGACCACGGCCCTCCTGAACGCCACCGTGGCCGGGATCAGAGCGGCCGGGCCGGGCGGCGGCATCGGAGGGAGGCTGGTGCTCAGCCGGAGCGGATTCTCTCTGGGGAGACTCGGGGGCGGGCGTCAGAACAGCTTGTTTCACTCGAGGAGCATGGGAGGACTGGGAGGCAGCAGGGAGGACGGAGGGGGGAGCGGAGGGGGAGGAGGAGGCGGGAGCGGAGGATTCCTAGGGTTAGGCTCGAGACAGAACAACGAGGAGACCAGAGGGGTCCTCGAAGGAGAGGACGAGGAGGAGGAGGAGGTGAGGAGAGGAGAGCGGGATGAGGAGGCTGAGCAGGAGAGTGGAGGGGGAGGAGAGGGGAGGGAGGGGGAGAGGGAACGCCCTCCGTCGTACCAGGACGCGTTCTTCTTTCCTGTGCTCATCATCCACGGGGAGGAGAGCTGCCACGCCCGAGACGACGTGTGAGACGGAAACAGTTCAGTCAGGGAGAAAGACGGGAACGGGTCCGAGCTGAGAGGATTGGGGGAGGGGGGGGAGGGAGGGTCTACATGACACTGTGCACTCTGTGAAGAATCTAAAGCCACGGGTCCAGAGGGAAAGGAGCAGTCACAAAGTACAGAGCAGCTGAACACACGAGGGTGACGTTCCCACGTTCCTCCACGCAGGAGGAGCTGGAGTGGGAGAGCTAACAGGTCTAACCAGCCGTGAGCGCAGCAGGCGAAGCCCAACACCGAAGCAAACTCGTCTCGAAAAGCATAAATTCAGAGGAGATCAGACGTGAGCCTAAACCAAACGAGAAGATTTCAGTTTTCAAACAAAATTCTCCAGAAGCTACAGAACCGTCAGACAGATCGCTACGACTCGGACAGCACCTGCACGGTGGAGGGAGGGAGGAAAAGCATCGATCTTTCCTCCTCGTCTCGTCACGCCGTCTTACATCTTCCTCCATTAGCTTCCCCACCACTCCATCCATTACCATTATGGAGCTGATGGGGAAAAAAAATCATAAAAAGTGGAGCGATCACTTCCTCTGTTAGCTCTCTCCTGCACTTCGTCCATTTCATCACATCTCCTGGACTCCATTACCCACACACCCCTCTGCTCACAGAAAACAAGTCAGTGAGTTGATGTCAGTCTGAGAAACGTGCCCGCTGCTGCTCTTAAAGTTCACCAATTAATCATAATGGAACCGTTATTAAGAATAAAAACATTATTCAAATGAATAAATATTAATAAACTAATAAGAATTATAACATAATTGAGTTTTTTCAGACCCATCGTTTGTTTAAACTGTTGAGGTTTGTAGAATTAAATCAGCATAATTTGACACTGAAAACTCTGAGAACGATGTTGCTGTGGTCACATTTCACCTCAGTTTATTCTTTACAGTAGTCCCTCGTTTTTTAAAATAATATATTGCACAATATTATTGGCATGATATCAGTATTGGCCGATATTAGCGATAAATATCGGACATCAACCATTCCATCAAAAATAACTCACCGATATAAAAAGCGCTGTTTTCATATTATATATATATATGTATGTATATATGTATGTATGTATATATATATATATATATATATGTGTATATATATATATATGTATGTATATATATATATATTATATGTATGTATATATGTATGTATGTATATATATATATATATATATATGTGTATATATATATATATGTATGTATATATATATATAAAATTTACAAATTTGCACCGTTCCAGTGTTGTCATTGTGTTAGAGAGTAAATGTCATGAATAAATTTAACATTACTGTAAACATAATCCAAGTTGAAGTGTTGCATCATTTTCAACCCCTTTTTGGCATCTGCATTTGGTAGCAGGACAAACTGACAAAGACCATAAAGAATACAGTAATGTATTTTAATTCCACAATAGAGAAAGCTATGCCGTCTCTGTAAGTGGGTCTAGGGGTTATCGGCCAAATAGGTTTTAACATATCGGCAAATCGGATATTGGCCAAGAATCCAATATTGTGCATCCCTATTATATATATTTTAAAGACTTATAAACCCTTCCCACACTCTTGCAACATCCTAACCTCTTAAACTACGTAATTTTAACAACACGCGTATATGTACGGGCCAGCACAAAGAAATTATCCTGACTGAGCCCAGATCCAGATGAAAACAGTCCCGGTGAGCTCCGGAGAAACAAAACTTTCCCTCCATTTCAGCTAAATGAAACGGCTGGAAGTGCTGCTGGGGGCTTCTGGGAAATGTAGTCCTTTCGAGTGGCGATGCAGTATGAGAGAAAACTACAAAATAGTGGCGCCTGTCTGAATTTTTTTTCCCCCGTTAACGTTTTACTATATGCCGTACCGTCCCAATCACATGAGTAATATTAAAGTTGACAATACTTTGTCGCATACTTTTTTCTTTCTTTAATCTTAATTTGAAAAATCGTCAAAGAGCAAGTCCTCAAAAGTTGAACCGCGAAGTAGCGAGGGACTACTGTATATCACACCACCTGGAGTTTATGTTGTCCCTCCCACCATCTTGTTTAGTAAAACCAGACAGATCCCACTGAAAACTCTGTGGAAAAACAATCTGAACAAATTGTTATTAAAGAGGAGCCTGCTAATAGAAATAAACCTAAAACGTTTTAAGGCAGCCAACACAAAGTGAGGTGGTAATTTCTACTGTTATATCAGCAATGATTGGTCCGTATATTAGGAAAAAATCAATAATTGACCCTTTTAGGTCCAAAATGTTTAACTGCATGTGAAGCAACACGAGCTGTTGGGCATTCTTATTCTTTAAAAAAAAAAAAAAAAGCTTTTTGTGTTTAATGCAGATTAAAAATATGGAGGAAATTAAAATAACTTGCACTCAATGATCACGATCATTTCCTGCCGTAGAAAAAATAATCTCCCCGGTCGGGTTGTGCCAAGCTGCTCGCTTCCGTTTCTGAAGACTCGTCGATGCTCGCTGCCTAAATGTAAAACTCCTAGAAGTTTCGTAGGAACGCGCTGCTTGTGACGTGGCTAATAAAAGCTAAACGCTTTGTTGAACGGTGTTATCTGTGAAGAGTCAATGTAAAAAATAATAATAAGACAAGGGCACAGACAGGAATCCTGAGGGACTCGGAGGTTTGTCCTACTTTTTCGATTAGTTTGTTCCTGGAAATGAAGTCCAGAGACGACGGTTTGCGTGTGTTCGTACATGAAACCTGCTGCAGTTATGAGAACCATCCCCACAGATTATCCAGCCGCTTTCTGATACCTCCCTCCTGCTCGCCCTGCTTTATTTATTTATTTCTTATTAAAAAATAAGCACATTCAAGAAAAGAAAGTTTGGAAAAAGTGGATCACGTGAGGAGTGGACGTGTTGACCAAACAAACAGCGGAGACAGAGCGGGGACGCTCTGGATACTAAATAAAAAATGGAGCAGAACTTCTGACCTGGTTTGATGCAGAGAGGCAGCCATAGCCAAAGTGGTTCAAAACATCAAAGTTCATGCTAAATAATCCAGGTTATTGATGGACTGATTAAGTCCTTTGGATGAAGGACAAAACATCTCAACAACAAAAGAAACCATCCAGATGACCTGACTGAACTTTGTTGGATTTTTTACCTGTTTTGTTGAGCATGAACTTTGATGTTTTGAACCACTTTGGCTACTTCAGAGGAGTCGATGGGAGAGAGGGCGGGCCCCAGAAACCATCTTGTCACCAGCAAACTGATTGGTCAACTATGTGGGTGTGCTGCATGTGGGACTATACGTTTGTTGTGGTTTGTCGGACTGATGACATGCTTCGGATGAAGGACGAGACGTCTCAAAAAAAAAAAAAGTAAAAGCAAAGAAACTGTCCAGATGAGCTGACTGAACTTTGTTGGATTTTTTTAACCTGGGTTATTGAGCATGAACTTTGACATCACCGAGAAATGTATTCACATGGGAAGTAAAAAAAAAAGTAATTTCTGACTCTTCCACTTCACAAAAATATTTATGTTTAAAATATATACCGGTATGCATTTTAAAATTATTTGTTAGCAATGCATGGTACTTACATGACTCTTTATTTGTATGTACCAAGAAGTATGTACTTACCTGTTATATACTTCTGGCACCTACAGGGTACTTACCTGGTATTTAGTATGTACCTGGTATGTGCAGACTAGACTACTTAACAAATTATTACCTGGAACTTACAGAGAACAAATCTAGTACAGCCTGAGTACTTACCTAGTACGTACAGGCACTCACCTGGCACTTACATTGTAGTTACAGGGTACTTACCTGCTTGCAGGGTTATTACCAGGCATGTGCCAAGAACATACTCAGTGTAGTACATGGTTACATGTTACTTAGCTTGCTTTACAGGGAACTTACCTGGTACAAATTAGCACCTACAGAGTACTTACCTAAGTACTTGATAAGTATCAGGTACCAGGCATGTATTGAACCTCATGGGCTCATTTACGAAAGCGACCTGCTAAAACTAAAGAACAATGAACAGCAGTGATAGAATTTCATTAAACAATAAACAAACAAACAATAAACAATAGAAAACAAAAAGAGAGAAAAAAACAAAAGTTTTTTTTTCTTTCTTTTTTTAACAAAGTATCAAAAAACTAGCAAAACATTATAAGGTAGACGTATAAAATCAAAGACAGGAACAAATCTGCATTGGTTTT
>JBBPBX010020876.1:17009-42935 GCA_038048925.1 Garcialebias charrua | reverse complement strand
TCAAAAATATAAATAGGAATAGCATTCCATATAGAGTTAGGATTTTTTAGGAGGTTTGTCAGATGTTTAATTTTGAATGAATTATTTAAAGATGTAAAGTCGAGGGCTTCAACTCCACCTCTATCAACCCTGTTCATTAGAACATTTTTCTTAATGAGATGGCATTTATTCCTCCATATAAAGTTAAAGTTTATTTTATTAAAATTGGTACAAATTTGTTTGGGGACATCAAGTGCAAGGGCTGGATAAACGAGTCTAGATAAACCTTCTGCTTTGACTAATAAGGATCGTCCTAAAAGAGAGAGATCTCTTTGGAGCCACAGATTAAATCTTTGTTCAACTATTTTAATTATGGGATTAAAATTTTCTGTTGATCTTACATTTTGATCTTTAATGATCATGACTCCAAGATATTTCACTTTGTCTTTTATAGGAATGTTGAGGACGGTGCCTGTTAAAGAAGATTTAATAGAAAGTAATTCACATTTGTTTAGATTTAGAGTCAAGCCAGAGGCATTGGAAAAGGTATTGATGATTTCAATAGAATTTTTTATTTCACATTTATTCTTTAAAAAAAGAGCTGTATCATCAGCAAGCTGAGAAATTACAATATTTCTGTTTGCAACATTAATTCCTGTAATTTTTTCTTTGATTATAACAGAGAGAATTTGCATGGCCAGAAGGAATAAATATGGGGAGACTGGACACCCCTGTCTGAGACCTCTTTTCAAATCAAATCGTTTGGAGCAGCCATGTGATAATTTTATAGATGCGTTACAATTCTTATATAACATTTGACAGCTTTTAATAAAGATTTGTCCATATCCAAATACTTCTAATGCTTTAAACAGGAATGTATGTTCGACAGTGTCAAATGCTTTAAAAAAATCTAGAAATAATATGAAACCATCCCCTTCTATTAAATCGGAGTAATCTAACAGGTCTAATATAAGTCTGATGTTATTAGTTATATGTCTACCTGGTATGAATCCGGACTGAGTTTCATCGACCACTTCTTCAAGAGTACTTTTAATTTTTTTAGCAATACAACCTGCAATAATTTTATAGTCATTTTGGAGTAATGTGATTGGTCGCCAGTTGTCAAGAAGCAGCTTGTCTTTTTGTGGTTTAGGGATCAGTGTGATGAGACCTTGGGTCATTGTTGGTGGAAGTGATCCAGAATCAAAACTTTCAAGATAAACTTGATGTAAAAAAGGTGACAGCTGTTCTGAAAACTTCTTATAAAATTCTGCATTGAGACCGTCAGTACCCGGTGACTTATTTAATTTTAGTTTGTTGATGGACTTTTGGATATCTTCAATTGTAATCTGGGAATCACATTGCTCTTTATTCATTTGACTTATTTGTTGTACTTTATTCAAAGAATTAATAAATTGTGTGATAGTTTCATCAGAACATTTTGATTGATAAAGTTCTTGGAAGAAAGTTTCACAGAAGGTAGAGATCTGAACTGGGTCTTCACATATATTGTCGTTTATTTTAAGTTTTATAATGCTGTTCGATATTTGATGCCTTTTTTCTAATCTAAAAAAGTAACTAGAGTTTTTTTCTCCCTCTTCTAACCATTTCTGTCTCGATCTAATGTAAGCTCCTTTAGCTTTGGAAATGTAAATATTGTCCAGGTTCAGTTGTAACTGGTTTAATTTTATCTTTTGTTCTTCAGATAAATTTTCTGGTAGAATACTATTTAATAGGATGATTTCTTTTATTACCTCTGATTCTATTTTTCGTTTCTTTTGTGCTATTTCAGCTCCAGTTTTCATTAACAGTTTTCTAAGTTCATATTTTAAGAGTTCCCAGTTTCTACTAAATGCCTTCTGGCTGCAAGCTTTATTCCAGTATTTTACAATTGTTTGTTTAATGTTTTCTTCCACAGCTTTATTTTCTAAAAGAGAAGTGTTAAGTTTCCAGTAAGCTGTAGTTTTATTTTTTCTGTTCTGATTTGAAGTAGTTTTTTCAATTAGGATCAGTTTGTGGTCTGATAGAGGAGCTGGAAGAATATCAGACCTAATTTCGTCAGTTATTAAGTCAGACACCAACCAGAAATCAATTCTTGATTTAGACGAGCCCGTTTTGTTTTGCCACGTAAATTCAACTTTGGATTTATTTTTTTGTCTCCAAACATCAGTCAGACCAAAAGTTGTTATAAAGTTTTTTAGATCTGTGTTTAGATTTGTATTAGCCCTCGGAGGAAATCTGTCTAATGCATCGTTAAGACTGGAATTGAAGTCCCCGCCAATTATGATATTCATATTATGATATTTTTTATATAAATAATTCACCCCATTACTTAATCGATCATACAGTTGTATATTTTCAGCTTTAGTATTGTACCCATAGATGGAACCCAACAAAAGTGTCTCCTCATTTATTGATACCACTAATAAAACAAAATGCCCATATGTATCTGGGAGTGAGCATAAAACATCTCCGCTGAAGTTGTTTCGTAATATTGCCACTCCTGCTGATTGAGTAGAACCGTGTGCTAGCCATAGATCATCCCCCCATTGAGTTTTCCAGAATTTTGTATCATCTGAAGTTGAGTGAGTTTCTTGGATAAAACAAAAATCTGCTTTAAAATTTTTTATATATAAAAAAGTTGCCTTTCTTTTGATGTTGTTCCTTAACCCTCGAGCATTGAGTGAAATAACCTTAAAAATAGAAATGTTACTAAAAGCTTACCTTTTAACCCTGAGAATGAGCAAAAAATAAAAAAAAATACATCTAACAAACTCTCCCAAGAAATAAAATGTTTAAACGGAGCTTCCTTCAATATTTGAACATTATGACTTAACTGTTAGTTGTAATTTTCAGGATACAGTATCTTCTAGTCATTAGCAGGTTCAAGTTCGCTTCTCTTTCCTCCTCTGTCAACAACAAAGGCCCTGGGGCCGATGTAGAAAGATGTCTTCCCTTCTTCTCGTGCTTTCTTCACCAGTGGCCACAGCAGATTTCTTCTCTGACGATCCTCAGGGGAGAAGTCCTCCTTGAAGCGCAGGTTGTTTTCTTTCAGAAAGGATGACTGCTTGGCCGCCTTCCACACCGTGTCCCTGTAGTGTCTCATGGAGAACTGGATGATCACTTCTCGAGGACGTCCCGTGCTCGTGACACGACCCAGCCGGTGCACGCTGTCGATAACATCTGGAAGTTTTCCCTTGCATCCCGGCGCTGTCTTCTGGCAGATGGAAATAACTTTGTTACGGACATCTTCTCCTTCTTCTTCTTTTATTCCCGAAAGACGCAGGTCCCATCTTCTTTTATAGCGTGAAAGTTCAAGTAGCTTGATTTCCATTTGAACCACCTTTTCCTCTGTTTTCCCAACTCTTTCAGTGGTTTCCGCCATCTTGACTTTCACCTCTTTCATCTCTGCGTGGATAAACTCCACTGAATCTTTCAGGTCATTTATGCTTGCTTGCAGACCGTCTGCTCTCTCATTTATTGTCAGCTTTATAGCTGCTATGATGTTTTCAGCTGAGTCTGGCTCTTCCATTAGCTTGTGACTTTTAGCTGACGTCTTAGTTGGTGTATTTTCTGAGCTGAAGGATTTGCGCTTACCGCTTGCCGCCATTATGAGGAAGTTACAGGACGTCTTCTTTTTTTTCCTCCACTTTTTGAAGTCCAGTGTTTGAAGTGTTCAGCGAATTTAGCGGTTTAAATGTTTTTTTCCATTAATATTTTCTTGCTAGCTCCTTATTCAAATAATTTCGGGAGAGCTTGTTAAAAGTGACCACTCACGCCGCCATCTTGGGAGCCGCCTAAGTGAAGCTAACTTAGCTAAATGTGTAAAAGCTTAAAAAAATGCGCGTTTTCAAGAAACGGGGGATATGGCTCTGGGATAATTTGAAAATAAATTAATAAAATAACTTACAGTTGAACACGAGTTTGGAGACGGTAACCATGGCAACGCGGTAAACACGAACGTCTTTAAAGTTGAACAGAAACTGACATAACGACTTTGACGGTCAGGTTTTCCCCTAAAACCAGGTTATACTTCTTAATTGTAAATGAACAATGTTAAATAATACGTAATTGCCTGGCAAAGACAACTAATCTGTGTTTCTGTTCGTCTCAGAATGGTCATGGTCGAGCTTTCAAACTACGTGAAGAATCTGATTCTCCCTCTGTTGAGAGGACCACATCTGCCGGTGCCTCTGCGCAAGGTAAACACACATCAACATGATGCCTTTAATATAAAACGTTAAAAATAAGGTTTGGGTGCTATTTAAAATAAATTCAGTTTACACATAGATTTAAAACAAAACACAACCTCTGTTTAATTTATTCATATTTACATTTAGTTTATTACTTTTAAAATCACACATTACTTGTTGAAAATTATAAGACAGTTAAGTTTTCTATTATACTTAAAAGGTACCATAAATTTTACAATAAAACCAATGCAGATGTTCCTGTTTGTAGTTTTCTACATCGGCCTGCTTTTTCACTACCGGTACTTTTTCCTTTTGGTTGACATTTTATTTTAATTTGTTTAAAAAAAAAATGTGTATGCCTCTTTTATGATTGTCTATTGTTGTTATCCACTGTTGTCGTCACTCTTTGTTAAAGAAATCAGGTCGCCCTTTTAAATGAGACCCCAAGGCTCAATGGGATAACCTGTCTAAATAAAGGTTGACTGAATGAAAAAAAAAAGTACTGTGTAAATGTCTGTCCCTGATTCCCATATATGTTTTTACTTTCAAGAAGCTAGACTTTATTGTAATTTGCATGGTTCATTCAGTTCTCCAAGTTTTCTGAAGGTGTGTCAAAGTTGTTTTGCGTTTGCCAGCTTTTTCTCTCATTTTCAGGTCGGATCATTTTCAGAGGACCGTTTTGTTGTTTTTAAACCACTCAAACTGATTATGTCTAATTTTTACGTTGATGTACTGTAAAGGTTCTCTCTTTATTTACTTTTAGGACTTTTGTGACAATCTGATGACGTTTTAAGTCATATTTATGCAGAAATATAGAATTTTTTAAAGGATTCACAAACATTCAAGCCCCGCTGTATATTACAGTCAGTAATCCGTCACATTTCTTGATTCTCTCCTCATTGAGTTTATATAATTTTCCCTTCACTGTAAGTTTCCTAACAAACCTGCTGTTTGTTGCAGAGAGCAAGCCTATCATGTTGTTTCATACCACAAAGCCTCCATCGACGTTTGCACAGACAACGTGATACCGGCTGTACTGGTCTTCATCTTCTTCTGGCTCGCTGTGATTCTGACATTATTTATAGGTACCGGTAAGTAGCTGGCGTAGATTGTGTTTTCATGAATCTGATGGTGGTCAAGCTGTTAAAATACCAGAAATGTTTTGATTACACTGCAAGGACAGTTTTCAGACTTGTTAGGGTTTTATTGTATCATTCAATAAGAGCTGAGGCTGCCTAAAGTAGTTTCTGGAACGAGTTACCGCTGCTCATCAAACAGGCCCCCTCCCTCTCGGTTTTCAAATCCCGGTTAAAAACTCACTACTACTCAATCGCTTTCAATGCCAGCTGATTTGTATTGGATCGTTTTATTTATGATCTGCAATGTTTTTATGTTTTTCGTGTTGTACTTCATTGTCTGTGTTGCCTGTTGCGTGTTTGTTTGTCCAGCACTTTGGTGTGGACTTGTTCCTGTTTAAAGTGCTTTATAAATAAAATGGTATGGTATAAGATGATAAAATGGTAATCTGAGCCAACTTTCTGCAGATAGGTGATCTGTAGTATCAAAGGTTTATTTTCATAAAGAAAATGATTGACACACGAAGATTAAAACTTTAGACAGAAATGAGTCAAGCCTTTAAATAATGTTTCTCTCAAGAGTTTCAATACATAACTTTGATAATAAGAGTCAGAGTCAGAGTCAGAGAGTCTTTATTGTCATTTGCACCGCATGTGGTACATGAGATGAAAAGCCAAATTAGTGACAGGTCTTTTTATAGAAGTTATTTGTATTTGTTTAAACTCTACTTTAAGCCACAACATGACTGGTTCTGGTTCAGATGAGTTGTTGGTACTGGATGTGGTCAGGGAGTGGGTTTGATCTTTGCTTACTTGTAGTTTTCAGCTCAGACCAACCCGGACTCAGGTGATTTTTAGATTTTGTGTCTAATCGTACGTTTTTTTTGAACGGTATTGTTCTGTACTTTTCGTACTCAACCAGTTTCTATTTTTTTTAAAGCAGGACTGAGAATAAAATTTTATATCTTAAATATATTTCTCACAGTCTAGTTGCATATATTTTTATAGACTTCATGAAGTCACACGCCCAACAGCTTGTAGGCGTTAAGTTGATGAGCATTTAAGATGTCACAAACAAGCTTTATAACCTTCTTACTGCCATTTTTCATTATTGTCGTCTCACGAAAACAAATTAGTCGAACAAGAGTTGGAAAAAAAGATCTCAAATTAAGTATACTGTACAGTATATGTAAAAAAAAGAAATCTGTAAAAAAAAGAAATTTAAGGACTTTTATTCCCATTTATATACTTCAGAATCCCAAACCAACAAGAATTTATCTTCTCAGTTTTTCGAAAGGACCAATATGCCAAAACTCACACCCAACCTGAAAGATGCACTGGAGATCCCAATATCCCTGACAGAAATTGTGTCAGCTGTATCGGTAATGCAGTCTGGCAAATGTCCGGGTCCTGACGGCTTCCCTGCTGAATTTTTTAAGAAATTTTCTTCATTACTTTCCCCACTCCTACACTCGGTTCTCTTAGAGTCATTTGACCAAGGATCCCTTCCGAAATCTTTTTTAGAGGCCTGCATTACCCTCATTGCAAAGAAAGGAAAAGACCCAACTCACTGTTCCTCTTATCGACCAATCTCCCTTTTAAATACAGACGCCAAAATTTTAGCCAAAGTTCTTGCTCAAAGGTTGGAAAAGATCCTTCCTTTCATCATATCAAAAGACCAGACTGGATTCATTAAAGGCAGGCACTCCTTTTTTAATATCAGACGCCTTTTGGACATTATTTATTCTCCTTCGGATACTGTTCCTGAGTGTGTTATTTCCCTTGATGCGGAGAAAGCATTTGATCGGGTTGAATGGGACTACTTGTTTAATGTTCTTGACAAATTTGGTTTTGGCCCCAATTTCATTACATGGGTGCAATTAATTTATTCACATCCCACCGCAACCATTCGTACCAACTCTCAGATATCGAAACCATTCAGTCTACATCGAGGAACTCGCCAGGGATGCCCACTGAGCCCTTTGCTCTTTGACCTGGCAATTGAACCTCTTGCCACTGCTTTGCGGTCCTGTGACACAATTTCAGGAATCTGGAGAGGCGATATGGAGCACAAGGTCTCCCTTTATGCTGATGACCTTTTACTTTTCATTTCTCATCCGACTGACACGCTGCCCTCCGTTTTATCATTACTTGAGGAATTTGGAATAAATTCTGGTTACAAATTAAACCTGAGTAAAAGTGTAATTTTCCCTGTCAATACCCTGGCGCAGACTCTTGACTTTAGTAAATGGCCTTTTAAAATTGAGAAGATAAAATTCTCTTACCTGGGTGTTACAGTTACGAGGAGGTATAAAGATTTATATCAAGAAAATTTTGTCTCTCTGTTGAATCAGACAAAGCAGGCATTATCCCGATGGTCACCGCTTTCCACTTCCCTCATAGGCCGTATTAACTCAGTCAAGATGGTCACTTTACCTAAGTTTTTATATCTCTTTCAAAATATTCCTGTTTTTATCCCTGGTTCATTCTTTGTTCAGTTAGATTCCATCATTTCATCATATCTGTGGCAAGGAAAACGTCCACGCTTAAATAAGACACATCTCCAAAAAACTAAGGCCGCAGGCGGTCTTGCCCTTCCAAATTTCCGCTTTTATTATTGGGCAGCAAACTTGCACTGTCTAGCATTCTGGTCATTCTATTACAACAGGCCTGACAGCCCTGACTGGGTAGAGATGGAGTCACAGTGTTCTGGGAAATGGTCCTCCGTGGCTTTCTTGGGATCCTCACTCCCGCTTCCACCACTTACAACTGTTATAAATCCAGTTATAAAACACTCACTAAAAATCTGGGCACAATTTCGTAAATGTTTCAATTTCTCTAGTTTCTCTCTCTATAGCCCTATCATGTCTAACCAACTTTTCAAACCCTCATCTCAGGACTCTGTTTTTAAAGAATGGCAAAGAAGGGGTATAGTACGCTTCAATGACTTGTTTCTCAATAACACTTTAGCTTCATTTCAACAACTATGTGAAAAATTTAGTCTTCCCCAGTCCAATTTTTTTAGGTATCTCCAAATACGGCACTTTATTACTCTTCATTTGTCCAGCCTCTCCATTTCAACTGATAGCAGTATTGTTGACACTATTCTTTCTCTAGACCCAAATAAAAAACAGTCCATTTCATTCATTTACAGTAAACTATTGGATTTGAAGCGTGCTTCCTCAGATAAAATCAAAGCTGCTTGGGAAGAGGATCTTGGCTCCTCTATTTCAGAGGACTCTTGGACCTCCATACTCAAACTGGTGAGCTCCAGTTCTCTCTGTGCTAGACATTGGCCCTCATGCACGAAAATGTTCGTATTCTTATCCTAAATTTCTCCTACTTTTGTTCGTACGAAGTGTTCGTACGAACATGCCACGTCAGATCCAACAAAGGCTTCTATCCACAGGAAACGTGTGTATATGAGCTGTGTAAATAATGATGAATCCCACCTGTTCTATTCACCTGCTCGTGCACGCGGAAGGTTATTTACATAATTCCCACCCCTCAAAACACCATATAAGGCCACGTTTCCTGCCTTCTGACAGCAGGAAGTGTCCATTCATTCAAACACATGAAGTAAAAGGAGGAACTTCACGCGTTCGGAGTTCTGCTCTCAGTGGCGCGGCTACCCCCCCCCCCCGCAAGTGTCGGATGGTCAAATATCTTTAATTTTACTGTGTTACATTATAGTTTCACTTATTCAGAAGAGTGGCACCGCTACCCCCCACCCCCCCCGCAAGTGTCGGATGTGGTTTTGAACAGAAGCATTAAAATGTCTCGAAAGTTAACTTCATATTAATATTGTAGTGCATATCTTTTGTCTCCCGTGGGTCGTCCAGTATCAGAAATCAAGAATAAATGGTTTGATCTGAAAATGGCTTCAAACATCGCCGCAGCACAGACAGGAGTGGTCAAGGAATAGTCTGAGATGGATGGTCAATAAATGCCACGCTGCGCAAGACGCGTGCCAACATGTTTTGCAGCACAAAGCCCCGCATCCTTTCTGTGCGATGTTGGAAACAAAAACCCCTGTTCCTGGACTCAGAGTGCACGTGTGTCGCAGAAAGTGGTCCAGACTGGTGGGTCTGCTGGTCTCACTGGTCTAGACGCCTGCCCCCCCCCACCGCGCTTCTCCTCCATAGCAGCTCGGTTCTTCAGTGCGCGCGGCTCACGGCTCCATCGCCTGCACAACGCGGCGCACGGAGCTGAGGGCAGGTGATGGAGGCGGAGGAGGGGGGAAGAGGAGGTGGGGGTGGCACACACGCGCAGGTTCCACTCGGCTCGGAACAGATCGGTACTTTGGGCACTTCTTTTTTATGTGTGGCTGACTGAGAGGGGGATGGACGCACGGTGGAGCAGCGCATGAGGACGTGTTGGGTCAGCAGCTTTTCTCATGCGCGCTCCTCCTGGTCATCGCGCAACCACATTCTGCAGGTTATATTTCGAATCAGATATAAAAATCTATTGCTCCGATGGTGTTTGCACAGCAGTCCAGCAATAGCATGAAAATCAGTCTTAATTCGTACTTGTTCTGTGGCGGTGTATGGGGATTTTATGTACCTGGGTGTTAATTTGAGGAGCGGCTTTGATGACCAAGGGGAGCGCACGACTCATGAAGCCTGCGCGACACACCAGACAAATTAAACTTAAAATTATAATTCTAGTTCAAACAGAATAACCTATTGTCAAAAACAATTGTGGTGCGTGACTTTTTTAAACTCAAAATATTTTCTAAATAACGAAATATGTAGTTATTAGTGGAGAAATCCCGTCTGGATGACAGCAGACTGACGCTCCTAAAATATACGACAGGTCCGGACCACTCGTAAATTTTGTTCGTATCTGAAAAAAATCTTAGGATACGAAAACATTGGCCCTCATGCACGAAAGTGTTCGTATTCTTATCCTAGATATCTCCCACTTTTGTTCGTACGAAGTGTTCGTACGAACATGCCACGTCAGATCCAACACAGTCTTCTATCGTCAGGAAATGTGTGTATATGAGCTGTGTAAATAATGATGAATCCCACCTGTTCTATTCACCTGCTCGTGCACGCGTGAGGTTATTTACATAATTTCCGCCCCTCAAGACACCATATAAGGATATAGTTTCCTGCCACCGCGAGCAGGAAGTGTCCATTCATTCCGGCTTCATGCGTCAGAAAACACACAAACGGTTTGGCGAATTAAAATTGACTCGCCTTTGATCATAGTGTCAGCCCCGGATCTGAGCGCAGACCCACACAGAATACAGATGACATCAGTGAGCGCCCACAGTCAACAGGCAGTTTATATTAAAAATGACATGAGACAGCTGTTTCGCCTTTCTTCTCCCCTGTCTCTGCAGCGGCGCTGTGTGTGTGTGTGTGTGTGTGTGTGTGTGTGTGTGTGTGCCGACAGTGGCGCGTGACGTGGTGGCGGGGTGCGCGTTGCGTGGGCCCACGGTGGTCGACATGAGCGCGGGGGGGGCGGGGCGCGTTGCGTGGCACACGGTGGTCGACATGAGTGGCGCGGGGGGGGCGCGTGGCGTGGTTGCGCGGGGGGCGCGTTGCGTGGCACACGGTGGTCGACATGAGTGGCGCGGGGGGTCACGCGCGGGTGGCGCAAGGTGGTGGACGTGGGGGGGGGGTGTTGAAGCCGCTTTAATTAAACCAATATGTGTGGTTGCATTTAATTGTTTTTAAACTCAAAATATTTTCTAAATAACGAAATATAAAGTTATTAGTGGAGAAAAGGCAGTCTGGATGACAGCAGACTGACGCTCCTAAAATATACGACAGGTCTGGACCACACGTAAATTTTGTTCGTATCTGAAAAAAATCCTAGGATACGAAAACATTGTTGGATGCCACAAATGATCCCAAATCACTCGTACGAACAGTATAAGTACAAATCTGTGCGTACGAACGGTTTGTGCATGAGGCCCATTGTTGGATGCCACAAATGATCCTAAATCACTCGTACGAACAGTATAAGAACAAATCTGTGCGTACGAACGGTTCGTGCATGAGGGCCAACGTCTAATACAATTTAAAGTGGTGCACAGAGCTCACATCTCTAAACTGAAATTGTCCTCTATGTATCCTGATGTCAGCCCATACTGTGTGAGATGCAAACATGCTGAAGCCTCTCTCTCCCATATGTTTTGGTTTTGCCCATCTCTGAACAAATATTGGCGGGAAATCTTTCAGACTTTATCACATGTACTAGATACACGTCTGAACCCTGACCCACTGATTGCTCTGTTTGGTCTTGTAGAGGGCATGACAAACCTAAATAAAAACCAACAACACGTAATATCGTTCACCTCTCTCCTGGCCAGACGAGCTATTTTGCTAAGGTGGAAAGAACCGTCTCCACCCACTCACGCTCAGTGGTTGGCTGACATCATGTCCTGTTTAAAGCTGGAGAAAATCAGATTCACACTCCAACAGAAAGAGGGTAAATTTGAGAACGTTTGGGGACCTTTCCTGAATTTATTCCAGTCTCTTTGACAACACTACTCATTCAGGTTAATGCAGTTTCTTGGCTATTTTACCTTTTATTTATTATCTCCCTTTCCTTTTGGCAGTGATTGGGTAGGGATTATTATTTTTTTTTCCTTTGGTGTGGATTATGGTGTACATGTTGCAGCTCAGATTGACTAGGTTTGATGGTGTCTTCACCAATGGTTACATGCGGATGTTTCATTGTCATCTTTGCTGTTTAATGATGTTGCGTTTTTTTTGTTGGAGGAAGAAAAAAAAAAGAAAAATTCAATAAAAAGATCTTGAATTTGAAAAATTTATTAAAAAAATTAAGTATATACTGTATATGTAAAAAAAAGAAATCTGTGGTTTGACAAACCAAGATGTTTGATTTTGATTAAAACCTTCCCCTTGACTTGACTTTAGTCAGATCCTGACAGGCCTTTATGTGACAGTCACCCTTTCTTCTGAGTTTACGTCGTTTACCTGCTAATGCAAACTCACATGATGCAATGCATCCTTCCTGCATTCTAACAAAAATATAGAAAAGTAAATCTGAACTAGCCTCCTTTACGTCACCATTTTAGCCTTTTTTCACCTCATTCAACGTGTTTTATGACTGATTGCTAATTTACAGCTATACCACAAAATGCACAATCAAGACAATATGCCCGTTTAAAAAAAAAGTTTTTTAATAATTTTAACGGAGAAACTTGACTTTGCACATTATAATGTATTTATTACACATTATTTCTACGTTAAGTTCACTTTTACAGTGTATACATTATATATTAAAATGAAAGCTTCAGGCATTAATTGTGTTGTGAAAAATGATTTCTCTCTCCCAAACTAGCTAAGAGGGAAGGACACTAATGTTTCTAGTCCAGAACTCAAACTGGAGTTCAATCCTTGGGGGGACAGGGGCCTGTCTTGTCCTGTTTTCCTGTCCCAGTGTCAGTGAAGGCATCATTCTGGTTTAACCCCACCTCTGTTGTCTTAATGTCGGCTCTGGCAGCATCTTCACAGTCCTGTCCAGCTGCACCGTCAGATGGAGGCAGCATGCTTTCACTTAGTTGCTCTGCATTTATTTTGAGGACAGGAGCGATCACCTCCTGAGCCTGGGGCGTCTCCTTCAGCGGTAGATTAAAACCCCTTTTCCCTCCGCTGCCTGGTCCCCCAGCTGGAGGAGGAGGAGTAAGACTCTTCGCCTCCTCCTCACCACGCAGCCAGTCCATCTTCTGAATGTGCTGCTTGACGGCGTCGTCAACGCGAGCATCGATCATCGCTTCTGTCAGGACGCCGTCCTCGGAGGAATACGCCGCAGCCTGGAAGGAAACACCAGTTTCAGCAAATTAATAATGTCTTAAAGTACTGGTAATGCATCAGAAAATAAATAGTCCCGGTAAATCTGTACAGTTCAAAAATACTTTATTGAATGAACGTTAAAACGTAGAGCAAAAACACCAGGATTAGTGATGTAACTCAGTGTATCTGTGATGGAACAGAATCTCTTGGGGCTGATTCCATATTTTTACTAGAATGGAGTCAGACTCGATTAAATTAAAAAAAACTGATTTTATTAAACCAGGTAACGATGATTTGCTTCACTCAAAGACTAACCTTTAGTTCAACCTAACAAGGAGAATCAACAGTAGTCGAGTTTAATAAACACTAATAAATGATGATGAACAAAGCCTCAAGTTGAAGCAAAATATCTTAATTTTGAAATAAATATAAAAAGGTACTTATAAATACTTATAGATAAGTACCGGTACTTATAATTCAATAATTTTTTACATTGTAGAAAATACACCATTCAACAAAACAATGTTTTTTTTTTAAATCACCCACTACCATAAAAGGCAGATATTTTTACATAATCACATAAATTTGGTCATTTGTCTGTTAGCAAAATATTACATGAACCACTGGATGGATTTGAATGAAACTCAGAAAGTAACCAGGGTGCCTCTACAACCTTTTGGAGTCAACCTGGTTAGGCTATGGAACTCTTGCTTGATGTGGTAGCAGATGAGAGGTTCCTCAACACATACGTTGATAACTAACAGATCTTGTTTAAAACTAGCATGCAATATGCACTTCTTCAAGAAGGTCCAGTTTCATTTAAGTGGTGGATTTACATACAACCAAAACATCTGGAGGAAACATACCTGCCAGGCCACACCCAGCTTGGAGATCTCTCTTCCCGACATCCCTTCTGTCCTCTTGGCGATCTCTGAGCACTTTTTACCATAATCAAACTGAGCGAGCTTCATCCTCCTTCACAGAGACAAAAAACACAAAGATCAGCTTCTACTTCAATTAACTTCAGCATGACTGGATACAACTACTACTGTACATCTTTAACTTCATACTGGTGCAGACGGCCAGTTAGATCTCGCATCATCACCGTGCGTTACCAGCGTGCTCTGCGTTAGTGGCGTGTTACAGTAAAGTAGCGTTCGGACAGTACTTACTGTCTGCCTCCAGTGGCTGGCTCCAGCACGTATTTGTCAAAGTACAGTCGCACCAATCGCTCCCGCTCTGCGAGACCCGGCAGCTTAAAATTCACTATTTCATCTATACGGTCATTAATGGCCCAGTCGAACTGCTCCGGCTGGTTACTGGCCAACACCAACATAAACCTACAAGAAAGAAAAAAGCACAGGCATAAATATATGAAAAAGTTTTATAAAAACCATATGAAGTTCTGTGAAGGACTCCTCACTTGTTGCTTTGTTCACCAGTGCGATACAGGAAGGCGTTCAGGGTGGCTCTGAGGTCTTCACTGATTTTTTCCTACAAACACAAAACCATTAACAGTTGCTTCTTTAACATCTATAAATCTGTGACTGAGGAATCTTCAAAATGTTTGCAGACTTACAGTGGCTCTTTTGCGGAGGAATGCATCAGCTTCATCAACAAACAGCAGCAGTCTGAAAGGACACGAGACATTTTCATGAATTTTAGTAAAAATAAATAAACTGTCGCTCAGTTTAGTCCCTGATTATGGAGGCTAACGTCACAGATTCACACAGGTGTGTGTTTTCAGTAGCATACCCGCGTCTGCTTGTGTTGGACCAGTCAAAAACTTTGTGCATAGCCGTGACGCCATCACGGCCCATCGGTGCAACATCCCCACCGGTCATGATGGCATAATCCATCCCAGAATGCATTGCCAGCTTCTACTCAACACAAATTGTGCGTCATTAGACAAGGCGCTGGGTTTCCTTCATCTCAACAGTTGAAGTTAGACCTCAGGTGTACCTTAGCGAACAGCGTTTTGCCCGTTCCTGGCGGGCCGTACATGAGGATGTTCCGGTAAAGACCGTGGTTCTGCCGTGTGTTCCTTGTTGCTATGGCAATGTCACGCACACGCTCTTCCAATGAAGGCTAGCAGAGGGAAAAGTCAAACCGTTTCAAGTGGCTGAAAAAAGGTTTAAACTAGCAGTTTATCCATGATGAACAGCTGATGTCCACTTACATTGAGAACAACTCCCTCCAGGGCATCCTGAGGTTTACTCTTCATCCTCCTGACTGTCTGCAGAGAGGAAGATCAAAGATTAACTTAACTGTAACTTAACAGATGTAAATCCGGTTTATGTTAACTACAGTACCTTAATTGGATGCTTGATGGCCTCTCCCACAGTGAATCTGGACGTTTCTCTCACTAGAGACGGTTTTCCAAGTCGGGCCTCGATGTAACGTCCGGCCACCGCCGTGGCGTTTCGAGCTGAATACACGCCGACAGCTAAAAGGGTCAGACCTGCCACCTAGGGGCAAAAAGTGGAAAGATAAGATAAACAAGTATTTGACTGGTTAAGACTTCTTTCTCATTGAGCTGCAAATAGTATTCATCACAAGAGAGTCTCGTGAATGTCTCCAGTGTGTTGTGACCTTTGCAAGGTTCTAAGTTCCTTGCGTGAGCCGCAGAGGTCCCATTGCTTGAGTTTTGAATGTGCTCATAAAACTTTTGAGACATTTTTTCCCCTCTTAAAATAGTCCCAGATTCATCATAGGCACCTCCAACTTGTCTTAAGAGCATTGCAGCTTTATTTTGACATCTGCGTAGGAGCTCTCCTCTGACCAAAAACACACAAGACAGTAGTCCTGGTCTAAAAACCACACTCGTAATAAATAATAATCATTAAAAAACTGGTCCAGACCTGCCTAAGATAGTGTACTGCAGCAGATTAAATCATGAATGTAAGGGCGGCTGCTGAGGTGAACATCAAATATAACCTTTAACATCTATGAATTTCATCCATTTATCAGGTTGCATGTTGTAAATTTGTATTTTGAACTAAAATGTCTAAAATGATGCAAGTTCATTTTTTGCAAGGCCAGCGCCCCTCTATAACATTAGTTTTCTGCATAAAAGCTTTTTTCTACCTGTTAAAAGCGTAAGAAGTGTTGTGTGATGAAAAACAGCAAGTTTCCATCACATGCATTTAAAAAAAGTTGCAGCTGCCAGTGCCACACACTGCTGCAGTGCAGAAAAACAAAACAAAAACATATGACTCCTGAGAAGTCAGGACAGATGCCCTCTCTCCTACAAAGTTTAGCACTGGGTCCAGATGCAGAACTGGCTGAATGTATGTCTAGAACACGGTGCATAGACATGTTTCTGTCTGGGCTTCAAACTGTCATGAAAATGAGCCGTGACAACGTTTCTGCACAGATTTAAGCTGCTATGCAGTTTTTAAAAGCCGAGCTCATGAAACTACCCTACACTTGGTTTAATGATCACTTGGGCACAAACGTATATATAATTCATGTGAGACGCATCAGAAAATTCATGTTTTGTCTCAAAATTGTGACATTTTTCACCGTTTAGTCTTGAAAAGTCTCAGCTCAGTGAGATGGGTCATTAGCCTTTTCTAGAGAAGAATAAGCAGTTTCTAGAGAATAATACAATTAATGGCACATTTCGAATGAAGGCATGCAGAACATTAATGACCCAAAGATTTGAAAAGATTTTAAGAGATACAAAGTAAATATCTGAGTGTGAAACTTGTGCTTTGTGCTGATGTAGATTCTCAGTCATCCAGGACATGGTCAATCCAACAAAAGGTTCAAAACAAAAACAACTGGACTCCTGTGGCTGAAGACGTTTCGCTTCTCATCCGAGGAGCGTTCTCGGTTCAGAATAGAAGTCCAGTTGTTTTTGTTTTGAACTGTTTTTTTTTGGAAATCTGCTTTGCAAACAACAAATTAACAGCAAGTCAGAATAAACCGGAGCCGTTTGTCTCTCATTATTTACCAAACTGATAGAAACAAACGTGGTCTCACCGTGGCAGTAACTTTGTCCCAGTCGGACACGAACGCCCTGAATCCTTCTCCAAACACAGCACCTGCAGTCCTGACAGCAAACACAGCCTGTCAAACACACCTCTGCAGGGTGGATGAGGTGAAACAGACACTCGCCATGCGAATCTAACAAGTTCAAGTCACGTAATGTTTAGTTGGCGACAGCATTTAAATCCTCTCGACACTGAAACATTTACCACCATTAGACACAGGAAGGTCAAATTTACTTGATGGATTCCAGGACGGTCTGTCGGTGTTCTGCCGCCTTCAGGCGGATCTGCTCTCGGATGATATCGGCGTTCTCCCTCTCCACGCGAGCACGAGCTTTCGCCTCGGCCTCGATGCGCATGAGCTCATTTTTGTGCCGCAGCTCCATCTCGTGCTCTATTGTTGCTATAGAAATAAAACAAAAAAAAAGGTGAAACTTCAGCTCTAGACATTTTTTTAAAGGATCACGTCGTGTGAAGCTTGGTACCTTTCCTCATGGCCTCCTGTTTGTGCACGGACTCCTCCTGCTTGCGAAGGTTCTCTTCATTCAGAATTTGCTGCAGAATGAAACAGAAAACAGTTCAGTTTGTGGTTCTGTTTCTTGTCAGGAGGATTTCAAGCTAAGCTGGGAGATTTTGACCTCACCTGTTGTCTAAGTTGCTCCTCATATCGCTGTCTGGCCAGCTTATCCTGGTACTGAGCTCTCTGTGAACACACACAAAACAGTAATTAGCTTCTTTCAAAGCAGGCAAATACTAGAATAAAAAAAAAAATCTTCATCTCACAGCTTGATTCTGCTTGGTCTCCTCTTGTAGCGTTTTCCTCCTCTCTTCTCCATGGACACGAATCTGGTCACCTTTGAGCTGCTCGACAGCTGCTTCGTACTCCTGTTGGGATTCAAACTAAAAATTACTCTGACAAACATTAAAACCCCAACAGCTGGGGACTACCGGTAAATACCGTATTTTCTGGCATATAAGTCACAGTTTTTTTGCACAGATTTGTCAGTCCTGCGACTTATACGCCGATGCGACTTAGTTGTGTTTTTTTTCCATATTCTATAATTTTTGACTGACGCTTGAAATTTCTAAGAACTGCAACTGCGAGTCCTTCCGTGCGCGCTCGCTTCACTCAGCTGGTGCAAGCGGAGGAATGCTGGACAGCTAGCGGCTCTGGCTGCGATGGATGGATGGAGGGCGCCGCGTTGCCCAGGCAAAATGAAGCCGTTTTGACCATTAAATAAACGCATAATAAACATGACAGGTCAGTGGTGACACATAATAAATGTGACTTATACGCCGAAGCAACTTATGTTTTCCCCCCCTTCTTCGTGATGCTTTTTTTGGACCTGATGCGACTTATACTCTGGAAAATACGGTAGTTGCCGCTGAATTGTTAACGGTGATTTAACTACTACCATAAAACTGTTTGATCTAAGCCAAGAATTTTCAGTTTTCCAAAACATTATGTACATCAGTTTTTATTTTCTTGCACTCAAGATTTTCTGTTTGCAGTGCTTTCTCTAGATTACTGGCCTGGGGCGCTCAGTTCTGTTGACAGGGTGGGGCACCCTCCTTGGATAATGGTAGGAAACATTGGTATGTATATAATAAAACTGCTTACTTATTAAATATCAAGGTCGTTTGTCTTGGATCTAAAGATTATTTCAAGAGTTGTTGCACTGTTTAAGAAATTATCACACTGGACATCCTCTCAGCCGCCCGAGGACCATTTTTTTTGCACCAAAGTCCCTCTGATCTGCCGGGACAAGAACAAGTAAAAACACATCAGAAACAGCCTAAAGACAATCAGACACCATTAGACTGGTTTCTGTGGAGTGTGAAGCTGGTTGAAGATGTTAAGTCACCTGTCACTGGTTTTAATGTTAGGTCTTATTGTTTAACAACTAAAAGATTGACTATTGCTCCTCATTTTTTAAATTTCTCATATTTTTACATCACCTTCGTTGTTGTTTATCTTAATTGGGGGCTGTGGTAGTTGGTGGTCAGTGGTGCAATCTTGCAATCCTGAGATTAAGGGTTCAAGCACAGGTTGGAAGGACATCCAGAGTAAACAACTGGCAAATCTTTCATGAGTTTGCTCGCTGTGGCAACCTCTGAAGAGGGAGCAGCCTTAAGAAACCTACTCTACTGTAATATATCTTATTTAACGGGCACTTTGTAAGCACAACAGTAAATATAACACAGTTCAACAGCTCTCTAAATTATTTTATTAATCCTGCATATTTTAATTCCCTGTATGTTTAACATCAAGATAAAAGCACAAGGAACATCTGAATTAGGATTGTTGCCAACATATTGTCATCAGTCATTTAAAAACCCATTTATTAAAGAAATTATGTAATCATGTTCTACTGTTTAATACGTAAACAAGGAAATTATGTTTGTGTTGCGACGTCACCGTCATTTCATAAGGACCTCAGAAAACTATCTGCCTCTTTTATAATAAAGCACAAAGCGTTTGTGTCACTATTTCTTTGTGGTTCCAGTGACACCATCCTGACTTTCATATCCAGCATTAACACTTTTGATCAGAGTTAAATAATAATATTAATAATGAAAAAATATAAAAAGATTTACTACTTAAATTTGCTTAGTGGAAGACGCAACAGGAACTCTTTTAAATAAGGTTTTAAGACACCTTGAAGGCACAAAAACATTTGTAAGATTTATTTTTATTGACTTTTCATCTGCTTTTAACTGTATTCAGCCCCACATTTAGCAGATAAATTACAAAGTCTGTACCGTTTTGACTTCGGCCTCATATTTTGGCTTGTGGACTTTTTAACTGCTCGGTCCCAGTGGGTGAGAGTTAATGGGGTCCTCTCTGATGTCCTTCTATCTTCTACTGGTTCCCCTCAGGGCTGTGTTCTTTTGCCTCTTTTATTTATTTTATACACAAACGATTGTTGCAGCCATTTCCCTCAGCGGCACATTGTCAAGTTTGCTGATGACTCTGTCATCCTGTCTCTTCTGAGCAGTGATGACCCAGACCCCGGGCCTGTGATTGGGGACTTCACATAACGGTTAGGGATGCACCGATCCACATTTCTCACTTCCGATCCGATACCGATACTCATTAACTCAGTATCGACCGATACCGATACTTTCCCGATCCGATACTGTTCAGGTATTTGACTCTGTATAATGAAACTTTTGCACCCAAACTATTCATTTTAACATTGTGTGAGATAAACCCAATGAAGACACTCTTAAGCCTTACAATAGGGAACCCCCTATTGTAAGGCTTAAGAGTGTCTTCATTGGGTTTATCTCACACAATGTTAAAAAGGGCAGTCACAGATTGTGATTGAACACAAGTGCTCTTTGAAGCTGGATCGGAAAAGTATCGGCAGGTTTGATCCGATACCCGATACTTAAATAATGCTGGTATCGGATACCGATACCGGATCGGATCTGCCCCATCCCTAATAACGGTGTGAATCTTCCTTTTTAAAATTAAATGTTTCTAAAACAAAAGGAGATGGTCATTGATTTCAGGAAAAATTCTTCAGTAACAGCACCCGTGGTCATTGACGGTGAAGCTGTGGAGGTAGTGCAACAATATAAATACCTGGGAACTGTTCTTGATGATAAACTGACCTTTGACCTCCATGTGAATTCACTTTGTAAAAAGGCCCACCAGAGAATGTATTTTTATCGGAAGCTTTGTGGTTTTAATGTTGATTCAACTTTTATGAGAATGTTTTATTCATGTTTTATTGAGTCTATTTTAACCTTTTCCTTCATCTGTTGGTTTGGACTTTTGACCTGTAAGAACAAGAGCAAACTCTCGGGGATTGTCAGGATGTGCAGCAAAACTGCTGGCATAGACCTAAAGAACCTTGCAGACCTACACAAGGTGAGGTCAGTGAACAAGGCCAGGCAGATTCTGGCAAACCCTGATCACCCACTCCATGACGAGTTCAGGCTGCTTCCATCTGGACGCAGGTTTCTGCAACCCAGATGTAGAACGAACAGATTTAAAAACTCATTTATCCCAGTAGCAATCAGGTTTCTTAATGCACACTAATTTTAACACTGTTATTTTAATGTTTTATTGTCTTGTGCTTATGTGTATGTGTGTGTAAGTGCATATGTATGAATTTGTACACACCTATTGACTGCAAAACTAATTGCCCCTCGGGGATAATAAAGGAACTTGAACTCATCAAGCTGATGTAAAACGACACCGCAGACTTTTACTTCATTTTGATTGCATGTGTCTACATGTACCTTTATTTTACTCTGGTACTCCATTTGAGTGGTTTGCTCCTGCATCCGAGCCATGTCCAGAGCTTCTTTGGCATGTCCTAAACATGAACGAAACGAGACACAACGTTAAACCTGTAGAAATGACCTGCAGTCAGGTGAGTGTGTTGCAAGGTGGGATTTACCTGCAGCAGGGTGCAAAGCCTGATTGACCTTTGAACCCCACGTTTTAATGAATGAACTAAGATGCAGCGTGGTTATTTTCTGCCTGTAGCTTCCACTACTTCAAATGTAATGAGTGTAATGCATTCTGCTGGTGTTATAAATAAAAAATATATGACCACATGATAATCTCAGCTTGTTGCATCACTGAGGGGACAATCCATGAGAACAGAACATTCGAATCCAAGCGAGCTACATGACTGCATTTAAACCAGAACACGCCCTTATGGCCCACGCTGAGTCTCCTGAACACTTACGGGACTTGTCCAGCTCCTTGGCCGCCTGAGCAGCCCGCTCCAGCCCGGTGGGGTCGAAGTTGCTCCATTTGTCCTTGGGTTTATCTCCGTCGCCGCTGGAGCCCCCGGCCGGCGGCGGAGGAGGAGGTGGAGCCGGTAAACCAGGAGGCGGCTCGGGCTGCCCTCTGTTTAACCCGAACAGCCACGACATGTTCGCTGGAATGAATTAAAGCACAGTTCTGCCGGTTCTGTGTGAATCGAGGAGCACGGCGGCCACACAGCGCTGTCAGTGAACCTTCTTCACGCGCGAGTCACGCCGCATAGATTTGCGCATGCGCAACGGGTTCAGTGGAACAACAGCAACGCTGATTGGTTTGTTGTGAATACGTCCTGTTGTGATTGGTTGTTCCAACGGGCACGCTCTAGAGTTCACTTCCTGAGTCTCGCCCTTTGCGTACGGTGGCTGAAAAGGATTAAAAATGTTTCCTCTTGTTGCGTCAGGCTGAGAAAAAAAAAGCAACAGTACCTGTAAATCTGAACAAATATAGCAATCGATTATGTTTCACTCCAATATGAACATCATTATATAACTAGATTAGCTGTTACTGTGACAAAACTAGTTATTTTTATATATAAAATATATGATCAGTCACAAAAAAGTATAAATCTTGTGCCCTAGTTTCAGGTTTTTGCTAGGAAAACGTAAAATACATCAAACTACAGTAGACTAAAACATGATTAGTCGTTTTAGATAATTGCGTAAAAACGGGAAATTTCTGATTAGTGATTCCTGGTTAGATTTGATTACACTGAAGATAACTTTTCTGAAACTAAATCACAACATAGCTTTGTGAAACAGAAGTTGATTTGTCCTTTATTTTCCANTGGGCATGAATGTAGAGGTCCCAGTTCGTGTTTATGTGGGATAAGTGCGAATGGGACAGAAATGGACATTATTATATGGGACCCATGTGGTTTTAGTATAATGGGTCCAGGATGGGAAGCCCTTATGGGCTAACTGTATTTACCCCAAGTGGGCTAAATGTGGGATGACCTTACATGGCTTCAACCTGGGCATGTATATATAGGCCCCAGTTCATTTTTATGTGGGCTAACTGGGAATGGGACAGAAATGGGCAATATTATATGGGACCCATGTGGTTTCGGTGTAATGGGTCCAGCATGGGAAGCACATGTGGGCTAACTGTATTTACCCCAATTGGGCTAAATGTGGGATGACCTTACATGGCTTCAACCTGGGCATGTATATGCTCACATATGATTGTACAGCCACACTTCCAGGCTGTCATATTGTTAAGTTTGCAGATGATACAGCGGTGGTGGGATGCATCACAAAGTTTCTGAAAAATAAGTTTGGAGAACAAAAGAACTTACTGGATTTCAACATGTTTATTGAGCTTTATTGAGCATTGAGAGGACAAACTCACCACAAGGCAAAAAAATAATAATTACACAGGAAATAAACACAAACTTTCCAAAGTTGTCAAAATTCAGTTGAAACAGCATCAAATGAAAAGTTAAAATTGTGTTGGAAATGATCACATCCATGATACTGGAAATGATCAAGAGGGATTTGTGTAAAACCACTTAAAAATAACTACAGAGATGCTGTGTGATGTCTGACAATGACAGAAAAAAACTGCTGCCAACTTGATGAACATTGGTGAATAAATTCAGCTGATTTTTATTGGGTGCATTGCTCATGAATAACTGTAAAAAAATACACATTTAAAAAAACGTGAGATTTATCAACATCAACAATCCAAGAGTATTCCTCTTTCAAAGCAAGCTGGATTCTGCAGCTGTAGGACGTCCTTTACTGCAGCACCACAACACGTGAGAAAACACCAGGAGGCTCTTTTCCGTCACCGAATGCTGCACAGAGGCCTTCCCGTCGTCGAGCCTGCGCAATTTTTGTCAACGACTGGAAAGTCTGAGGTTCTGTGATGGCCAATTCACTGATGACACGACGGTTGAGCTGAACGCTAGACTGTAAGGAGGGGAAAAGAAGCAGAATGAGCCGGCAGCATTAATGCCACAGTGACTTGTGCAGAGTAGAAACACACGACATAACTAACCTCAGTGAGGTTCTGAAAAAGGGTAGGAAACAGCATGCCGTGCTCTTGTGATGCTGCGTCAATTCGAGTAACCCACAACTGGAAAAGAAAGAAAAAGACAAGAAATTGGGTCAATTACAATTGATAGGTGCATATTTGTGAAATCAGAAGTCTCATTCTGCTAAAAACAAAGTGAAGTACTTAGCACAATAAGACAAATCACAAAACTTTTAGACTTTTCACAAAACCCTTAATTTGTTAAAAAAAATTAAATTAAAAGACCAAAAATACAAAACAAGCACACAAGCAAAGTTCGTGAGTTATACAAAGAAGCCAGAGGGCTCAAAATTGGCATTTTAAATGAACTTCTTATTTTTGTGTTAAATAAAAGCAGCATTTACTGAGTAGGTTAGGAATGAAAAGAGCTGTAAACCTTGGCTAAAATCTAAATTTGATCTAAAAATGAAGACTCTAAATGCAGCATCTATGCATATATATACCGTATTTTCCGGTGTATAGGTTGCACCTTTTATGGGTTTTTTCAAGGCCTGCGACCTATATATGGCTTGTTATCACTTTCGGCAAAACAAATTTTTAAATCCAGCTCATTTCACAATTACGTTCATTTATTAAAGGGGACCACAGATGCAAAATTCACTTTTTAATGGGTTTTTTACTCAACTTTGGGTATGTACTTCATAAAAAAACAGTCCTAGGGCCAAAAAAATGCACCCAGTGGTTTATTTACTCTAAGTATATTTATTTATCTTTGATAGAAACACTTCGTTTTCAAATCCTGCGGTTTCAAACCGCAGCCACGACCCACCTCAAACCTGAGTCCAGCCCCTCACCTAGCAACCCCTGGTGATGCTCCACCCACTTCAGTATAAAATACATGACGGTTGTTTTTCATGATTTCATGTGTACTGCAACAGCAGCTGTGGTTGTTTTAAATGGCTTTATAAATAAAGTATAATTGCTATATTTTTTTGCTGACATTATAGTAAAAGTGTGTTTGAACTGAACTTTTCTTTTAAAAATGAACATAATTGTCAAATAGCTGATAGGTTCGCTTTGACCGGTCTTAGTGTGCGTGGGCTGCTAAAACCTTCATCTGTTTAAAATTTAATAAGATTAACACTTAAAAAACGTATTTATTTGCTGAAAATTATAGCAAAGATGTGTCTGAGCTAACTTTTCTTTAAAGTGCGACTAAACCCAAAATTAACTTTTTTTAGCTGATAAACTCCCTAGAATGTGTTTAAAATGTTATCTAGCACTATGGCTGTGTTTATTCTCACATAATTGTGCATATCTGTGTAAATTGGCAATATTTGGCAATATTTGGTCTAAAAATGTGTTTACGGTAGTTCTATGGGTTGAACTGGTGGATTACACCTTAATTTTCTTATTTGTGCAAACGCTCATGTGTGACATGTCTGCTCATGTGTGATGTCACACAGGTGGTTCAAGCAGAGCCAATCCCCTGCAGAGATGAGAAGTGCATACCTTATATGGAAGTGCTGCATTTCACTCCTGACAAGCGGTTTTATTTTTATTTTCATTTTTTTAGGCCTTTGGTTTTGGATGGAATGGGTGGAATAGATAAATACATCTACATGTTTATTCTTTGTTGTTGCTTGGTGTATGTTGTTGGCTAGAGGTTTAATTTGTTTTAGGTTGTTGCAGGTGGAGGCGTGAACAAAAGCACAACTCTACCTCCACCCCTCCTTGTCTCTCGACACGCCCATTTTCAGGGAGATTTTGGAAGGAGGAGTTACCGATCCACAGGGGTTTAGTCGCACTTTAATAAATGAATACAGTATGTTCAAATCCGCTGGATTTTCGCTTGTCGGGTATTCCAAACGTGTGCGCGCAACATGCTGCAACAACCTTCATCTCTTTAAAATGTAACAAGATAAACACCAAAAAATATTTATTTATTTATATTCAAATCATTGAATTCTTCATCCTCTGCATCGCTGAAGAGTTCTGTCAACTCCTGAGCAGGTAACAGGTAGAGCGCTCAGAGCAGCTGCGTCCTCCTCCTCCACGTCAGCTCCATCAAACATCCTGCCTTCCAGAACCCAGACAGATGGATTCTTTACTGACTGAGGTCCAAGCTTTATCCATCCATCCATC
>JBBPBX010020875.1:30899-42935 GCA_038048925.1 Garcialebias charrua | reverse complement strand
CAACCCCTCCCCAGAGAGCAGACAGTGCCCGTTCACCCCCCAACCCTTGCCCAGAACCCTAAATGTCTACATGCTACATATGAGAGCGGGCACAGGGCACAGAGGTGAGAATGATTGCACATCCCACCACCTATATGCCACCATGTGCTCACTCCAGACCTTATATATGCATGTGTCGTGAGAATGTTATAAGTGAGTGTCTAGGTTGTATATTAAAATTGGGGCCAAGGTCTCCATGAACAATGGAGATAGAGGATTATCCCCACAGCTCTGTAGTACACGTGAACCCCAAGGCCCTGTCTGAGTGGTGGTGAGATGGAATGGGCGGGGGAAGATGTTGGGATAGGGAGGAAGAACTCAGGTGGAAATGCCCCCCCCTCCCCAGGAGGTCAGCTCCCCCACTGACCCTAATTGGCATCCCCATTCTCTGAGATCTACCAGTGGACGGAGGCTCCAATCCATCCACGTAGGAGCAGGTGGCAACTGCACTACCAGGGACCAAGGCCACGGACCGGCACAAAGCCTCGAGGACCGACCAGAACCAGGGCCAGCGACCCAACACCCTCCCAAAACTGTCCAGACCCCCAACCCGATCCCCAAATGCCCAGCCTCCCAACCAAAGAAGCCACCAAACTCCAACAAGGACAATCAACCAGGAGTGCCCGAACAGCCTCAGATAGTGCACCACGGTGTCCAAGAGCACACCCCCACCCCCACAAAGGAATCGAACAGTCCACCCACAGCGAGCGTACCCCATGCAAGGGACGACACACACCTAACAGGCCTAGACACGCCCGAGCCAAAAGCACAGAGCCACCTATGTGAGAGCCCCCAATACACACCGCCCCTGCCACAGCCCTCCACAGTCCAGACCCCCAGCCAAGCACCAGACCACGGCCATAGCCAGGCAAGAAGACACCCAGGCTGAGTCCACCCGTCCCCTCCAACGAATCATCCTACCCCCACCAACAGTCTCACCGATCACGGTAGAGGCCCCAAAGCTCACCAATGCATTGAGGGCCCCCAGGCCAGGGCCGGGCACCAGCGCATGCATCGGTCCAAGACCCTGACAACATATTCGCCAATACCTGATACCCCCGGGCCAAGCTGGGACCCAGCCAGGGAGTGACACTCCCCCAGAACCCAAGCCAATGCCAACCCCAAACCCACCCAGGAGCAGCTAGGTCACCAGGCCAGTAAACTATGTCCGCTGGTACAGACCGTCCAGAAGCCTGCATGCAGCCAGCAGAGGTCATCGCCCAGAACCACCAAAGCCACCTCCCCAGTCGAGTGCCACTGCCCCAGGCCCACAACATCCCGATGCCCCCAGTCCAGATACCCCCCACATCAACAACGATGCCCCAACGAATGAAATCAAAGGGGTTTACCCACCTCCACTATGTGTTGGAGCCAATCCAAGAAGCCCAGAGTGCATTGTCTAATGTGAAGGTACAGGCTGTCTCAAGACTGATGTAATCCAACAAAAGGTCTTTATACTGTTTAATACTAAGGAAGGGAAGGAAAGTCACAGTTACAAGGTGTTTCCTAGCATTCAGTGTTAGACATGATCTGTTTCTGAAAAAGAAACCCAGTTTAACTTTCAGTTTCTTTACTAGGTTTTCCACATGGAGCTTAAAAGAGAGATGTGAACCTACCAGTATATCCAAATTATTTATAGGAACCAACAAACTCAATAGGGACACCATTTGAGGATAAAATCAGAGGAAGAACTGCTGGGACCAACTTCCTGTTTGAAAAAGCATCCCTTTGGTTTTATCAGCATTTAAGACTAGTTTGAGACGGAACAAATCTGACTGTGTTAAAGGCATTTAAATTTCTTTATTTCTTATCATTTTAAACCTTACTGTGAGTTTATCAAGCATTTTGAGTTTCACAGAGTTCACTGTGACTTTGTCCCTGTTTTTAATCGGTGCACAAACTGATTATCAGAAACTGTTTATGCCTGCACAATAAAGTCATTAGTTTTCCAAGAACAGATAACCACAGAATGTTCAAATTAGCTTTATTGCCTGAGAAAATGTGATGAGATGAAACTGGTGTGTTTAACCTTGCTGATTCTGATCCCACTCCTACTTGCCTGAATAAAAGACGGACTCAAATTCTAGCAAGTGGGAGTTCATCCTGATCTTGATCAGTGGTGGATTTCCCCTCTTTACAAAGAGCCATTCAAAATCTCACTCTGTTGTCATGTCTGAATTATTTCTTTAAATTTTCAAGGGAAAAAAACCTATCATTACATGGTACGAGTGACCCGGATGTCCAACATACCTGCTTGCTGGTGGGGTCAGACTAGGACATGCTGAAAAGCCCATGTGCACGGCATATACGAAGCCCTGGGATGTATTGTTCCTGGTCAGGCCAGCGTCTGTAGGTCCGAATTGGGCCCATCAACAGCAGATTGACGGAATTTGACCGGACTTCACATAACAACGGGGATGTGAGTATAAAGCAAAAGTTTGTCGTAACGTTTTTGAAAAGGGGAAGTATTGCAGCAAAAAACGGAGCCAAGACCTCAAAAATAATAAGTGAGATTTTTTATGTAAAGTCTAGGACTATGATAAAGTCAAACTATAAAAATCAAGACCTTTACTAATAAGTGTGGTTTTAGCCAAGATCTACAATATACAATAAAAAGTGCGGCTTCAACCAAGATCTTTTTGGGCTTACAGTGAGGCTCAGTACATATGTTCTAAAAATAGACACGTGTCTCAGTGTGTGTCTCTGTGTATGTGTGAAAGTGTGAATGCATGTATAATGGTACGTCCACACCGAACGTGTATTGAGCTGCAGGAACGTCCGGTTTACATGCAAAGTCAATGGGAGACGCGCCTCCAGGGGTCGCGCGTCGCGTCACGTCCGTTTTGAGTGTTTTCCGTGCATGCGGTACCTGCGGCAGCCTCCACAGCTTGCCTTAAAAATGCCGAAGATTTCGCCATTCAACGCGTCTGTCAACCAATCAGGGAGAGTCAGGGGAGGAGAGAGGGAGAGTCAGCTATGTGACGCGGTAACGAGGGGACGGGTATTGCGCAACTGTGTGATGTATTGTTTGTGAGACACGGAAACAACCCGCAAAGTCCTGTTCATGTATGGAGGAGAAATAAAAAGGACCTTGCCTGGAGGAGTGCCAGTGAGGAAGTCGGGATATCGGGTAAGTTTTGAATTGTGAACTTTTCACGTTTAGCAAGTTTAAGCTCTGCTAACTCCTCCCACACCCCGTCGCCACCGCCTCCGCCGCTTCACGTTCAGGTCTGAACACCACTGGGTCCAGTGCGTTCACTTTGAGGCGTTTCGCGCTTTTTGGCCGCTCAAAAAGCGTTCGGTCTGGACGTAACATAACTGAGAAGAGTTTAAGCGTTTCGTGAGCCTGAAACCTAGCGGTGGTAACATACAGATCATGAAACCAACTTTTACAAAACTCTATTAGGATTTAGGTGACGTAGTTCTTTGGATATAAAATAACTCTGTTTTTGGGAATTAGAATCCCTAAGTGAAGAACCGGATCGGTTGCATAGAGAGACGATCTAGAAGCCTGTTCTTCGGGAGACACTGAGAGGACCGTTTGGAGGAATTTCCATTTGAACTGCTCCCACAAATGTATTAATAAAACACAACGCAAAATGGTATATTTAACGATCATGGGAAACAACAAAAGTTAAACATTCTCAGAGGTAGAAACAAAAAGATTTAAAATTCATGAGCCAAAAAACACCCAGACTCTATAAAAATATTTAGAAAAATGAGAAAAACAGTATAAAATTGAACCAAACTAAAACCAGACATCTGGAAATTAGTAATTACTATCTTACAAGATAAAGCTGTGCTGACAAAAGGAAAGAAAACAGAAAAATTGCAAGACCAAATAAAAAGTGCCAAAATATAGCAAACAGAATCACAATTGTGACAAGAGTACCGGTAGATAAATAAAGCCAAAGCAGAACGAAAAAATAAACAAGAAAAACGAGCCGTTGCATTTTTCATAAGACTAAAACATAATGAAACCGCCGTTACTACCCGTCGTCCCTTTGTACACGTGTAAGAGAGGAGTTTAAGAGACGAGCTGATTATGCAGCTCTGTCTGTCTGTAAGCTTATCCCACACCCAGCAAACAAGTTCTCCACTGCAGGAGACAGTGTCTGTCCAGAACACTCATACATACTGCCTGAGGAGCAGATATGATAATTTTCCTCAACAAGAACAGTTTCAGATTTTATACTGTACCTGCTGCTAATCTGGACTGGATTGTACAAGTTGCTCTTTTTTATTATAATAATAATAATTTTGTTTGATGTTCTGCAGCAGGTTAGCCCATCAATGAGAGCTTAGTAACATGACTGAAGCATTAGACACTGGACATGTTTTCCATGAGGTTTTCAAACATAAAGCTCTCTCGTAAAAGTGTACCCCTGCGGAAAGAAAATTCATAACATATTGAAGTTCATAAGTTTGATATTTATATACTGGTTGAAAATAGCCCTGTGAGAAATTCATAGTACAAAAAGGAAAAAGTTCTTAGCATTAAATAAAAAAAGGCATTCAATACTGGATCAACTGGACTTTATTTGTTGCAGAAAACGTTTCGACTTCTGTCCAGAAGTCTTTTTCAATTCTGAATGGAAGCTGTGAGAACGAGAAGTTTTATACAGGCTTACAAGTCACGCACCAACATATGAAATTGGAAACTGAAATAACACCACAAATTAACTAACATGCCCATTCTATTTAAATTGACAAAACGACACATCCCAGCTTAACAAAAGGGGGTTTGTAACACATACATGTAGCATTAAAATTCAAACAGAAGTTACAATTATTTCATCCTGAAAGAAATCTGCCTAACTACTGTAGCTCTTTTATTATATGATGGAGTTAAACTTAAAGCAGTCTCATCAGATAAATAGTGTTCTTATTATTTTTATATGAAAGTTTCTGTTAAATTATTATTTTTATATTTGATTGTTTCTGTTCAGTGCCCTGAGACAACTTCTGTTGTGACTTGGCGCATGACTAGCACCAATGTAAACTGGTTGTGTGAACCAAATCTTTTAAGAAAATAAAATGTTCAACACATTCTGACTTTGTCTTCTTATTGATGTATTATCACCCAAAAAATGTGTATTTTGATTTAAGACAGGCTCAGAGTCCAGTTTTATTTTAACCATTTTAGTCAAAACAAATTTGATGACCATGTTACATTACTGTAGAAAACGTATAAGACTCGAGCTAAATGACACACAAGATTTAAAGCTCCCCTGACATGATCTTTCAACTTTCCAAAAAATGGCACAACATATATAAATATTAAGATTGACCTCTGACCGTTTTTGCTAAAATAATGTTAAATGAATGAAAATTCCTCCCAAAAACAGTTTAAAATTAGCGCCATTTTTTTAACACGATAAATAGGGATTTCGCCGTCGCAGGATGATGACGTCATGACAAGAATTTTCTCTACTGCGCAGCTTGAAAACAATGGAGGAGCTACAAACTCGATCCGTCCAATTTAGCCATTTAAAAGTTAATATTTTAGCGGATTGTCTGCAGAGAAGCCAAAGTTATTTCCAGTAAACAGCAGGTTATAATTTTTTTTCAGCTCCTGCTGGTTTTTGGAGACTTTTCACTTCATGAGGTGAGCTGCTGTGTGGAGTTACATGAGCTGCATGTGGACGAGGCAGAAGTAATTCTACAACATGTACATCGTCTCCAGCCTCCACAGCACTGAAATGGTAATATATTAGTTAATGTTTCTAATAATTATTCAACATTAATTTATAGTTTAAAAAATTAGTCCCTTTTAAAATATCTGTTAAATATATTATTCTTTTATTTTATTTTGTTTGTGTTTTCAGGTTTCCAGGTCTCCAGTCCATCACCTGAGGCTCTTCCTGTTGAACCACTAGTACAACCCAGACTTTCACATCACAGCAGGTAAGATTGCATCAACGAAAAGAATAGTACTCAACAATATTCTTTGATGTAAATCTGTTGATTTTCTGTGGTTCTGATGAGGGAAGTGACAAAGTGGATGCAGCATTCAGCCCATAATGGACCCAGATGTCCCCTGCATCCAGACCTACAACACCTGGACATCCATGAGCGTTGTGGAGCGAGGAGGTGGTGGAGTCTGAAGAAGTACAAGCAGCAGGATGAGGAGAAACTAGACCGATGTCCCCTGCGTCCAGACCTACAACACCTGGACAGGAGGGTGGACGAGGAGGTGTTGGAGTCATTTTTACAGAGCTGATGAAGTCAAACACCACTTGCTGATATGTTTTAAACTCAATTTTTTTTGATAATCTGTTCATATTAATGTTTCCCCAGAGGTTTTCATTTATTTGATAATATGGGATGGTTTTATTTTAATAAAATGTTTCTTTCAACATTCACCAATTTTGTTTTTACTAAAGTATGAGCTGTGAGTTGTAGATGCACGAATGAAATTAAAACAGATACACAAATATTCTCACAAAGAATAACTCAACACTAACAGATAATATAGTGTACTACCGTAACTTTATTTACACATAACTACAGAAACACTTGGTTCATTGTTATCCTTTTTTTTTTTCAAACAATATGTTCATTTGAACAGTCAGAAAAAATATTAAATTCATTGATTCATTTTCATCTCAATGCTCTGGCCAGTTGTAGTATTTCTGCATATTTTAATGTCTTGATGCACAAACGTAGCTTTCTGCAGCATCAGTCCTGATGTTCTACAGATCCTGAAGATGTCTCCATCTGTTGTTGAACAATATCAAGGTTTGTTCTCCACCTCGGTCCACTCTTCAGGTGAAGACATTTCTGTGAATCCTCGCTCCTCCACGCTCATGGATGTCCAGGTGTTGTAGGTCTGGACGCAGGGGACATCTGGGTCCATTATGGGCTGAATGCTGCATCCACTTTGTCACTTCCCTCATCAGAACCACAGAAAATCAACAGATTTACATCAAAGAATATTGTTGAGTACTATTCTTTTCGTTGATGCAATCTTACCTGCTGTGATGTGAAAGTCTGGGTTGTACTAGTGGTTCAGGAAGAGCCTCAGGTGATGGACTGGAGACCTGGAAACCTGAAAACACAAACAAAATAAAATAAAAGAATAATATATTTAACAGATATTTTAAAAGGGACTAATTTTTTAAACTATAAATTAATGTTGAATAATTATTAGAAACATTAACTAATATATTACCATTTCAGTGCTGTGGAGGCTGGAGACGATGTACATGTTGTAGAATTACTTCTGCCTCGTCTACATGCAGCTCATGTAACTCCACACAGCAGCTCACCTCATGAAGTGAAAAGTCTCCAAAAACCAGCAGGAGCTGAAAAAAAATTATAACCTGCTGTTTACTGGAAATAACTTTGGCTTCTCTGCAGACAATCCGCTAAAATATTAACTTTTAAATGGCTAAATTGGACGGATCGAGTTTGTAGCTCCTCCACTGTTTTCAAGCTGCGCAGTAGAGAAAATTCTTGTCATGACGTCATCATCCTGCGACGGCGAAATCCCTATTTATCGTGTTAAAAAAATGGCGCTAATTTTAAACTGTTTTTGGGAGGAATTTTCATTCATTTAACATTATTTTAGCAAAAACGGTCAGAGGTCAATCTTAATATTTATATATGTTGTGCCATTTTTTGGAAAGTTGAAAGATCATGTCAGGGGAGCTTTAAACAGTGTTTACATTATAGCATTACATCTTCTGATTTTAAGTCACAGCTTCCTTGACTGCTCTTGGAGATTTAAAAACGTAATCAGTCAGAGTAAGGTAACTGTGGATGGTTGAACAGAAGAACTGCTTCATCAGATGGTTTCCACGTGGATCACTTCTTGTCCTCGGTGCCTCATTGGAACAACTTGTTTGTATTTGGTGTTTGGATCTGATCTCGGCTCTAGCCTCCTCACTGCTTCCCTCATGTTTGAGCTGTATGGTGTCTCCCCACTTCTCACAAACATCCAGGCTGGACCAGAGGTTCCCTCATCATCATCACCTCTTGCCGTCTCCTGTACCGTGTGTGAGGATGTCACATGTTCCTCACCTGATTCTCTTCTTAATTGTCCACAGGTGTCTTCCTCTTGTCTCATTAGTGATCAGTATTTAGTCTCTGTGACTTTCACATGAGGAGGCAGTTGGTTCCTGACTTCACACGTGGAGGAGCTGTTTTCCTGAGGCTGCAGTGGCAAGTCCTTGCACATGACATTAATTGAGCATTGTCCTTCCATGGTGTCATGATCTGCTGGTCTGCTCCACCTCCTCTCCCACGGGCTCCTGCTCTGTCTGTACCAAGGGTCTCCTTTGGGGGCCTGGTAAGTTTTTGCTACCTCACCAGCAGTTCATCCTGTATGATGTTAGTGCAGTTCACTAATTGTCATTTCTGTCTCTCTGAGCCATCTGGTCCTCCTGCTTTGGGTCCATCCTTCCACGCATGCCGATCCAGATTCCAGCTAGAACCGGCCCTGGCGTTCCAGTGAATCCAGCTCCTGCGTGGATTGTGACACCGTGGAAGAAAATGTCTCCTAAGGGCTGCTACAAACAGGTTCATAAAACCATATAGCAGGCATCTGTTGAATATAAAAAGTTTATATTGTCTGATATTTAACAGGTTTGACTTCAGCTCAAGTTTTGTACACAAGCTTGAGTTAAAATAAATTTTGCTTCAAAACTGAGTAATTCCTGACAGTCTGAAGAACTTTCTGGTTTTAGATCTTACTGAATGCCCATCAGAGCATTTTTCTGTAGGACCGATTTCTTTTTAATGAGTTTTAATAAGTAGCAAAGATTCTGATGCAGCTAAATGCTCAAACCTAACAATAATTGAATAATAATCTGTAAGAATAAAGCCTTTGTTAAACACATAACGTTTAGAAAACAATTTTGTAAGATCTAAAAGTTGAGAAGCATATCAGTCAGGAATGGTAATATAATAATATAAGCATTAGATAAAGGCTAGCATTAGCATGCTAGCTCCACAAACAAATTCACCAGTTGCCATTTTTAGAATAAACAGTCAGCTGAAGGCTTTTTCACAAACAGCTATCTAAAAATTGAGAGGCATATCAGTCAGAAATGCAAATAGACATTAGATAAAGGGCTTTCAATGATTTGTTTATGTTTATGTTTGTTTATGTTTATTAAATTTGTTCATTTTTTTTACAGAAGAAACAATACAAGACAATCCCATTAAATGATAGTGTACAAAATGTAAAAAAAATGAAAGGTAGCAGAAAGAAGAATAAATCTTATTATATCTGCCCCTTACTTCAACAATCAGATTAAACAACAATAATCAGCCATGTAAACAATAATAATCTTCAACCAACAGTACAAAATGACTAACTCTTTCTAATTTTCTAATTGATACAATACACATTACGATATTTCATATATTTTTTTTAACACATTTGTTTTGATCATTTTTTTAAATGTAAACATTGACTTGGCATTTTTAACTACATTCTCCAAGCCATTCCATAATCTAATTCCCTGGATTGAGGTAGAACGTCCCTTCAAACTGGTTCTGAATTGTGGTTTTACAAACAACTCTGTCCCCTTAAGATTATAACAACTTTGTCTTTTAACAAAGTGTATTTGGATATTTAAAGGTAATGCATTATTTTGAGCTCTATACATAACTGATAAAATATTATAGTCTACCAAATCATGGAACTTCAATAACTTTAGGTGATAGAATAATGTACTTGATGGATGACGATAATGCTTTCTAGTGATAATTCTTACAGCTCTTTTCTGTAATACAAAAATAGGTTTTGTGATTGTTTTACACGCATTCCCCCAAACATCAATGCAATAGATTAAGTGTGGAACAATGATTGTGTTATACAACAAATATAGAGCTTTATCATTTAATAGGTCTCTGACTTTGTACAGTACTGCAATCGATTTAGCTATTTTTATTCTTACAGAATTTATGTGTTGTTTCCATGTCAGTTTGTCATCAATGATAACACCCAAAAACTTCACCTCACTCATTCTACAAATCTCAACATCCTCAATTTTGAGTGGGACATCAACAGTTTTCTTTTTATTACCGAATATCATGTAATTAGTTTTCTCTAGATTTAATGATAATTTATTTATTTTAAACCAAGTTTGTATCTTGACAAATTCTGTCTTTATCAATTCCAACATTTGTTCTATATCTTCACCTAAACAGAAAAAAGTGGTATCATCAGCAAAAAGTACACATTTAAGGAGTCCTGACACATTTACCAAGTCATTCACATATAAAATAAAAAGCTTTGGTCCAAGTACAGAGCCTTGGGGAACTCCACATGTGATATTACAGAGGTCAGATCTTACATCATTTATTTGTACAAATTGTTTCCTATCTTTTAAGTAGCTAGATACCCACTGTAATGCTGGTCCTCTAATACCATATTTGTTCAGTTTTTCTAGGAGAATGGTGTGATCAATAGTATCGAATGCTTTTTTTAAATCAACAAAAATACTGATACAATATTGTTTTTGATCGACAGCAGTAGTTATTTGTTCCATTAATTCCATGAGAGCCATTGATGTAGAGTTTTTTGCTCTAAACCCATACTGACTGTTGCTTAGAATATTTTGTTTATCTATAAATTGATCTAGTCGTTATATTTGTGAAAATATTATCAATTATTGTGGCACTATGAGTTGTAATTCTTGTTGGCTTTGATATCACTGGATACATATTTAAACTGTACATTGAGTTTATAAATGTGCTTATGTTATTTGAATCTGTTTTATTTCCCATATCAATGTTAAAGTCTCCACACAAAAAATGTTGATGAAAAGTTGATGTACCAACACAGGTCACATGACCTGAGGTCAACTGACAAAACGACACAGGTCACACGACATGAAGTCAACTGACGGACCGACACAGGTCACATGACCTGAGGTCAACTGATGGACTGACATAGGTCACATGACCTGAGGTCAACTGACGGACCGACACAGGTCACACGGCATGAGGTCAACTGACGTACCAACACAGGTCACATGACCTGAGGTCAACTGACACAACGACACAGGTCACATGACATGAAGTCAACTGATGGACCGACACAGGTCACACGGCATGAGGTCAACTGACGTACCAACACAGGTCACATGACCTGAGGTCAACTGACACAACGACATAGGTCACATGACATGAAGTCAACTGACGGACCGACATAGGTCACACGACATGAAGTCAACTGATGGACCAACACTGGTCACTCGACATGAAGTCAACTGACGGACCGACACAGGTCACATGACCTGAGGTCAACTGATGGACTGACATAGGTCACATGACCTGAGGTCAACTGACGGACCGACACAGGTCACACGGCATGAGGTCAACTGACGTACCAACACAGGTCACATGACCTGAGGTCAACTGACACAACGACACAGGTCACATGACATGAAGTCAACTGATGGACCGACACAGGTCACACGGCATGAGGTCAACTGACGTACCAACACAGGTCACATGACCTGAGGTCAACTGACACAACGACATAGGTCACATGACATGAAGTCAACTGACGGACCGACACAGGTCACATGACCTGAGGTCAACTGACGGACCGACATAGGTCACATGACCTGAGGTCAAGTGACGTGCCAACATATGTAGCCCACTGAAAGGGACCGGGGGATTTAGAAGCCAAGTTCACTTGCGCAAAAAAGCGCAGCCTTAGTCAAATTAGTGTGCCCCCTCCTGTGGTGTGCCAGTAATGGCCTCATTTACAAAACAAAAGCGCCTGTTAATAATAATAATAATAATAATTGTCTAATCTTGTCATCTGCGTATGTTTCCCATACACAGACGAAATTCGTCTCTGCATTTAACCCAACCACCTACCAGGTGGTGCAGTGAGCAGCCATAGAAGGCGCTCGGGGAGCTGGAGAAATAGGTGTGCACTCATAGACACCCCAAGGTGTGTAGTGGCCGGGACGCGAACCCGCGTCCTTCGGGTCCCAAGTCAAACGCCCTAACCACTACACCATCTTGGCT
>JBBPBX010020875.1:0-16175 GCA_038048925.1 Garcialebias charrua | reverse complement strand
GGCAGTGGCCGGGGACGTGACTTCACTTTGACAGGGCGCTGACTGGTCGGCCTGTGTGACATTTGTGGTGGTGGTGTCGTGTGTGTGTGGGGGGTGGGGGTGCATGTGTGGAATGCCTGGGCTTCTCCGGGCCTGTGGTATAAGGCTCTTGATGTGATGGGCCAGCCTTCCTCAGCTGCAGCTCCCTGCTGGTCTGGCCCCTGGCCTGGGAGAGGCTTGCAGTCTCTGTCAGGTGGGTGGGACACATGGTCAGCCTGACAAAGGCTCTGTTGGACTGTCTGTGTATACCTGTTTATGTCTCAGGTTGGATTTTGGTGGTCCCCTCTCTTGGATCAATTCGGGCCCCTCATTTAATGTGGGGTCTACTTCCCCCTGTCGCGTCCCCCTTCGGTGACGGGCACCACTGCCACCGGTACGTTGGTGGCTTTCGGGATCTGGGCTGGGTGGGCGGGTGTGTGCCGGCCTGCTATGCTGATTGCCGCCGGGGCCTGGGTGCCCTGGCTCTGTCGGGCCTCTGGTGGGGTGTTATATGACTCCGGGGCTCGGTGTCCATAGCCAGATCTACTCTGGAGGGACGGATTGCTGGCGTGGCCTTTGGGCTTGTCGCTGCAGCCTCTTGGGATTTCTGCATTGTGATTGCTGGGGGTTGCCTTGGACTTCCCTCTGCCTCTCTCTGGGGGGGAGGGGGTGCAGTTGTCCCGGTTGGAGGACTCTCGAGCTCCGGGTTTGGGGCCCCTGTTTGTCTGTAGCTCCGGTCCTCCCTTTGTTACTGTTGTGTCCTGTGGGTGCGGATCTGTGGTCCCCACATCCACAATTACACATTCTAAAGGGGACATCTTATAGTGACAAGCATGCTTACACAGGTGTTTAGATTCAGGTGTTTATAAGATACATACCGGTTGGGTTGTGGTGGCTACTAAATACATCTTGTATCACCATGTACCATATAAAAGACTTTCTAATGATGCTATTTGTATCATTATACTGTATATGTTGTTTTGTTGTTGTGGTTTCTCGGTTTTGTCTTTTTTTCTCTCCGCAGGTCTAGAGGAAGACTTCAATGATGTTGATGTGTGTTCTCTTTTTACCTCTCTCCCTTTATACTCCTATCACCTTCTTTCTCTTTTACCCTTTCTCTCACTTTTTTAGCTTTGTTTTCTTTTTTGTTTTTTTGATCCCTTTCTTTCCTTTCTTTCTATCCTATGAAAAAAATCTTTTATGAAACTATGTCCATATGGGCTCCTGGACTTGTCAACGACAAGAACATCCAGTCAAGTCTCGCTGTATGCTTAGCTATGAACTGCTGCACATAGCTGAACAGGTCTCCAGACAAAAGGAGAAAACCTGAAGATAGAAAAGCTAGTGGTACAACTGTCCAAAGTCACTAACAACAACTGCAGTCTGGCTGGGGTGTCAACCCCACATTAAATGGTCTGTGATGGACAGCCAATGACCTTAGTGTCAAGATCAAAACTGCAATTTGCTCTGACAATAAAAACTCACATAGGCTCATTTTTAAGACGTACCATAGCATGACACATTATTTCTAGTGGAGTAGAGTAGTACGGATGTGGGTTGCTGGATTACTTGCCCTTTTCCAATTACACTGTGATGAAAATTGTTTTGTTACCTCAAAACCTTACATAAAGATGAATAATGCTCCCTACTCCCATCCCTGAGCATACATTTAACCTTTTGTTTTACAGGTTAGTCTCATGAGTCACAAAGACTCATTTACAAGAGAAACCTGTACCTGAGACCTGACTTGGATTGAGTTTGCTAATGTTTTCTGAAGTAAATATACAGTACCGGTATGATTGCTTTTACCTTTGAAGGAGCTCATTTAGTGGGTCTGGTTTGTTACAAGGGATGAAATTTATTTAATGGTTGATTTTTTTAGAAGGAAATTACAGTATATAAGAACGTGTTTCAAATTTAGTTTTATGCTTTTAAAACCTAGATTGGATATTTGCAGTAGGCCTGTTACAAAGTACAACTACACCATTTTTTTTTATATTTCTGAAACAGTTACACTCAGACTGTGTGTTAGTAAATTATAGTAACACTATCTTTTCAGCTATAGCCTATAAAACTTAGGTGAAACAGAATTCTATTTCAATGGGGGGAGGCTGAAAACTGTTCTTAAAAATATCTCATAAAAAAGGAAACAGCTCATACAATGATTAGATCATTAGTTATACAAAAATAACTTCTTATGTTTTTATATTCAACACAAACAACAAAAAGCCACTCAGAAGCCTGAGGCGTTTAAAGGATCATTTAAGATAACCACATTGACATTTGTACAAAGGACTTACGCAACCTTGAATAAAGCAGGACACACTGTACTGTTTTAAGAAAAAGTGGGAGAAATCAGAAGCCTCCAAACGACATTGCTCTTGTATATATCCATTTGACAAAAGTATTTTTCTTTCTTCCGTTGGAATGTGCTCAGATTCTAGAAGCCTCACAGGTCCAAAGGGGGATGCCCCTAGAGAGTAGGATCAAAACACAGACCCCTGAAGTGGATTTGATCAAAGTTTAATGAGAAATGTGGTGGATCTGTATTTTTTAAATACATTTGACTTGACTTGACTGGACTTCCATCCATCCATCCATCCATTTTTGTCCGCTTATCCGGGGTCGGGTCGCGGGGGTAGCACCCTAAGTAGGGAGGCCCAGACTTCCCTCTCCCCAGCCACATGGAGCAGCTCCTCTGGGGGAATCCCAAGGCGTTCCCAGGCCAGCCGAGAAACATAGTCCCTCCAGCGTGTCCTGGGTCTTCCTCTGGGCCTCCTCCCGGTGGGACATGCCCGGAACACCTCCCCAGGGAGGCGTCCAGGAGGCATCCTAACCAGATGCCCGAGCCACCTCAACTGGCTCCTCTCGATGTGGAGAAGCAGCGGCTCTACTCCGAGTCCCTCCCGGATGACTGAGCTTCTCACCCTATCTCTAAGGGAGAGTCCAGACACCCTGCGGAGAAAACTCATTTCAGCCGCTTGTATCCGAGATCTCGTTCTTTCGGTCACAACCCAAAGCTCATGACCATAGATGAGGGTGGGAACGTAGATCGATCGGTAAATTGAGAGCTTTGCCTTTCGACTCAGCTCTCTCTTCACCACGACAGACCGGTACAGCGCCCGCTTCACTGCGGACGCTGCACCTATCCGCCTATCGATCTCACGCTCCAGTTTTCCCTCATTCGTGAACAAGACCCGAGATACTTAAACTCCTCCACTTGGGGCAGGACCTCCTCCCCGACCCGGAGAGGGCATGCTACCCTTTTCCGGCTCAAGACCATGGCCTCGGATTTGGAGGAACTGATCCTCATCCCGGCCGCATCACACTCGGCTGCAAACCGCTCCAGCGAAAGCTGTAGATCACGATCTGATGAAGCCAATAGGACCACATCATCTGCAAAAAACAGAGAAGCGATTCTAAGGCCACCAAAACGGATCCTCTCAACACCTTGGCTGCGCCTAGAAATTCTGTCCATAAAAGTTATGAACAGAATCGGTGACAAAGGGCAACCTTGGCGGAGTCCAACTCTCACTGGAAACGAGCCTGACTTACTGCCGGCAATGCGGACCAAGCTCTGACACCGGTCGTACAGGGACCTAACAGCCCATATCAATGGGCCTGGTACCCCATACTCCCGGAGTACCCCCCACAGAACCCCCCGAGGGACGCGGTCGAATGCCTTTTCCAAGTCCACAAAGCACATGTAAACTGGTTGGGCAAACTCCCACGCGCCCTCCAGGACCCTGCTGAGGGTGTAGAGCTGGTCCAGTGTTCCACGACCAGCACGAAAACCACACTGCTCCTCCTGAATCCGAGGTTCGACTATCCGACGGACCCTCCTCTCCAGAACCCCTGAATAGACCTTACCAGGGAGGCTTAAGAGTGTGATCCCCCTATAGTTGGAACACACCCTACGGTCCCCCTTTTTGAATAGGGGAACCACCACCCCAGTCTGCCAATCCAAGGGAACTGCCCCCGATGTCCACGCGATATTGCAGAGTCGCGTAAGCCAACACAACCCCACAACATCCAGAGCCCTAAGGAACTCAGGGCGAATCTCATCCACCCCTGGAGCCCTGCCACCGCGGAGCTTTTTAACCACCTCGGTGACCTCAGCTCCAGAGATTGGAGAGCCCGACCCAAAGTCCCCAGGCTCCGCTTCCTCAGTGGAAGACGTGCCAGTAGGATTGAGGAGGTCTTCGAAGTACTCCATCCCACCGACTCACAACATCCCGAGTTGAGGTCAACAGCACGCCATCCCCACCATTGACTGGACTTGACTTAAATAAATTAATTGGGCAAATAAAGGCTTCATGAACAAATTATTTTAACCATAGTTTTTTACTACTGATGGACAAGCTCAGTAGTTATGTTTTGTGAACCCTTTCCTAGTTTCTGTCTCACCAAACAAGTATCTGGAGGGAAAATTAGACTTGTTTTTATTTTTACGGCTTTAAATACCAATGGTTTAAAAATTTTAATGTTATATTGTACTTTTTATGGTTGAGGGGACCAAATGAATTATATTTTCTGTGCAAGCGTTAATGAAGTTCCTTCTACAGGCTCCATGAGGAAGCCAGTATAAAATGTATCATACTAACTAAAACTAACCCCAATTACAATGACATGTGCCAAGGAGTATCCCTTGAAAACATTCTTTTACTGATTACTTGTTTTCACTGAAGGATGAAATCACTTATTGCTTTGTATTGTTTGTGTTTTTATGTGGAGATAACTTTGCTTCTTCCAGGTAGATCCATTGAATGCAAATGTTTCAAGTGGTGGAGAATGGAACTGGATTAGACAGCTTTTCTCATCAGGAGGGAGAATCCCTGAATGAAGAGACTGACGACAGACCCCTACACCAGACTGGGTCCTGCTGAAGGTGATTAAATGAAAGTGGACTAAACCATGGTGGACAGGACCTCACCAGGTAGTGGAAAGAACATCACACGTCATCTGTCTCCAGAGGAAGAGCGACACCTGTTACGACTACAGCCAGTGCACCCCTGCAAAGGAGCTAAATCAAATGCTGAGCCATGTTGGAACTGATCTGGTCGAGCAGAGCTCCCCACTTTGTCAGGACAAGTGGCCTGACTACTCCCACCCCCAGAAAGCCACAATACATCTCCTTCTACCCCACTTTGTCGGGACGAGTGGCCTAACACAAAACAGTCAGAGACTAAAGAGGAGAATGAAGTCTCCAAGCCCTGACACATACACATAAAGAACTGAACTGAACTTGTTCTTTATTCCTCTAAGAAGAAACAAGAAGACAGACCCACAGACTAAGGGCTCTCCAGTGCACACACGTCACTAGAAAAGTTTAAACCATATTTATATAGAGACTTTGACACACAGGAAGACATCTCCACGGTCTTAGTAATTATACAGCTGAGCATCAAACAAACCCCCGATCTAAGAGGGTCTCCCAACTCATTGAAGTGCCAAGACGCTGAGGGAAAGGGTTTAAAATTTATTGTTCGCTTTTATTCGATCATTTTGCCAAGATGGCCGCGCTCAGTGCAGCCGCAGCTTCAAGAGTTCCCGGATCATCTCTAGCTTTTAGTAATTTTAATAGTGTTTTTGTACCTGACTCTGCGCGTTTTTTGCGGGTGAATTACAGCCGAACTGATCTGTTAAGAATCGGAGCGGATTTACCACAGGGCACAGCTGAAATCAGCAACGAACTCAAATCAGAACTCGGAAGATTGGAGCTGCTAAAAACGTCCTTCTGGAAGCAGATGCGCCCCAGGGGAAAGAAAAGGAAGCGGTGCTCTCGTGGAAAGAAGAGGGGTTGCCGTGCAGGAATTATGACGAGACTGCGGGCAGACGCTAAAACCGGTAAACCCCCGATGCCGGCTCTTTTTCTGTCTAACGTTCGCTCGCTCGACAACAAGATGGATCTACTTCGTTTGAGGGTGACCACGTCGGAGGAGATGAGAAGATGCTCCGTGCTTTGTTTTACGGAAACGTGGATTTCTGAGGAGACTCCAGACTCTGTTTACGAGCTGGACGACCGGCTCTTCTTCAGAACAGACCGGTGCACCGAGACTACGGGGAAAACGCGAGGCGGCGGTGTTTGTATTTACGTACACAAAGATTGGTGCACGAACTGTGCTGTGATAAAAAGAGCTTGTTCAGCTGCCGTGGAGTTGATCACAATAAGATGTAGGCCGCACTATATGCCACGTGACTATTCAGTGATCTTAATCAGCGTTATTTACATAGCCCCTGATGCTAATGCTAATGACGCCCAGGGAGAAATTCATGACTTACTCACCTCGCTGCAGTGTAAATATCCTGAGGGGCTTTTCATTGTTTGCGGGGACGTCAATCACGTTGATCTTCAAGTCTCCCTCCCAGCCTTCAATAAGAACGTCTTCACAGCTACGAGAGGAGATAAAACGCTCGACCAAGTCTTCACAAATGTAAAGGGGGCATACACGGCGAAGACACGCCCACCGCTCGGAGCTTCCGACCACGACTCTCTGATTCTGGCCCCAAGAGAACTCCCCCCACTCAGGCGCTCAAAGCCGGAACAAAGAGAAATAACAATCTGGCCTCAAGATAGTTCCCCCATGTTGAGAGACTGTTTTGAGAGGACAAACTGGTCTGTTTTCAGAGAAGCAGCCACTGATGGAAGTTCAGTGGACATGGAACTGTACGCTTCCTCAGTCCTGGGTTACATCAGTACATGCTCTGAAAATGTATCCATAAAAAAATATGTGAAATCCTACCCGAACCGGAAACCCTGGTTAAATAAAGAAGTTCACGCCTTGCTAGCAGCCAGAGACACTGCATTCAAGTCAGGAGATAAAGTGGAGCTGAGAAAGAGCAGGAATGAACTGAAGGATGGCATTAAGAAGGCCAAGGCCACGTATGCACAGAGGATCGAGGGACAGTTCACCTCACAAGACCCACGGAGCATGTGGAAGGGTATTAAATGCATAACAGATTACAAAGGCAAAAACAAACAATGCCCCAGGGACCCATCTCTGCCTGATGCCCTCAATAAGTTTTATGCACGTTTTGATGATCCAAACAGACCAGCTAGCACCAGACTCACCTCATCACCAGATGAAGAGCATCTCAGGGTGTCCGCAGCAGAAGTGAGAGGCAGTCTCAGAAAGATTAATCCTCATAAAGCAACCGGACCAGACAACATCCCAGGGAAAGTTCTGAAGGAATGTGCGGACCAGCTCTGTGAGGTGCTGGCTGACATCTTCACCACCTCACTTGCACTGGAGTCAGTTCCCACCTGCCTGAAGACCGCGACCATCATCCCAGTCCCAAAGAGCTCCACAGTGACTGGTCTGAATGACTATAGACCGGTGGCCCTCACCCCGATAGTCGCTAAATGTTTTGAGAAACTGGTCATGTCCCACATCAAGGCAACCGTCAACATCAATGAGGACCCTCATCAATACGCATACCGTGAGAACCGATCAACAGAGGACGCCATTTCTTCCGTGGTCCACACTGCTCTCACCCACCTGGATCAGAAGGACTCATACGTGCGTCTGCTCTTTGTGGACTTCACATCTGCCTTCAACACCATGATCCCCCAAACTCTGATAGACAAACTATCTACACTTGGACTAAGCCCCTCTATTTGTAACTGGGTACTAGACTTCTTAACAGACAGACCACAGTCCGTGAAGATCCACAACTTCTCCTCCTCCACCATAACCCTCAGCACTGGCTCTCCTCAGGGATGTGTGCTGAGCCCCCTTCTGTTCACTCTGCTCACATATGATTGTACAGCCACACTTCCAGGCTGTCATATTGTTAAGTTTGCAGATGATACAGCGGTGGTGGGATGCATCACAAACAATGATGAGTCCAGCTACAGACAGGAGGTGGAACACCTGGAGAGCTGGTGCAAAGAGAATAATCTTCACATGAATGTGAAGAAGACAAAGGAGATGATTGTGGACTTCAGAAGGAACAAACACACCCATGCCCCACTGAAAATAGGTGGGTCTGCAGTGGAAGTGGTCTCCAGCTACAAATACTTGGGTGTACACATGAATGATAACCTCAGCTGGAGCAACAACACCACCAGCCTGATCAAGAAAGGTCATCAGAGACTCTACTTCCTCAGACGGCTGAGACGAGCTGGTCTGAGCAGCCCAGTCCTCACCTCCTTCTACAGGTGTGCAGTGGAGAGCATCCTGTGCTCCAGCATCAACGTGTGGCATGGAGGCTGCACAGTTGAAGAGAGGAAAGCTCTGCAGAGAGTGGTGAAGGCTGCACAGAAGTCTGTTGGAGTCAGTCTCCCCACAATCACAGACATTTATACCTCCAGATGCAGGAAAAGAGCCACCTGCATCATGAAAGACCTCACTCATCCAGCACACTCACTCTTTGCCCCACTCCCCTCAGGACGGAGGTTGAGGAGCATCAAGTGTAGAACCACTAGACTGAGGAACAGCTTCTACCCTGAGGCTGTTAGACTCATGAATAAATAAAAATAAAATAAAAAATAAACACTGCAAAATATCACATCATACTGATGCTGATCTGTTTTCTTGTTGCTGTGTTCATCTGTGTTCATCTGTGACCATCTGCTCATACAAACTCATGTTCGTGCTGCTGTTTATTCCCACTATATTAGGCTTAGTGTATTACTAGTTGATGTTTTTCTTAGTTAATTCTAGATGTTATTACTGTTTTTCTCTTTCATTTGTTGTTGGATGTAACTGGGACCTCGTGTACATAATCTCGTTTTCATCACATGTACCACATGCGGTGCAAATCACAATAAAGACTCTCTGACTCTGATTTTGGGAAGAACGGAGTACAAAATGTTTTTTATTAAAAACGGCTAGATTCGTAAAAAGATGTTGGTGAGCCAGGTCACTGTCACAGGGGCATGAGGCGATGTCGTGTTTTCCTTCCAAGAACATAGAATATGACCATCAGCCCCGGGGTGTGTGTGTGTGTGTGTGTGTGTGTGTGTGGGGGGGGGTTCCACGTCATTCATACAACATCTTAGGCAATAAAGCTCAAGTAATGAGTTTAAAATGTTAAACAGGGGGGAATGTTAAAGGCATTTAAATTTCTTTATTTCTTAGCATTTTAAATCTTACTGTGAGTTTATCAAAATCTTACTGTGAGTTTATCAAGCATTTTGAGTTTCACAGAGTTCACTGTGACTTTGTCCCTGTTTTTAATCGGTGCACAAACTGATTATCAGAAACTGTTCAAGCCTGCATGATAAATCACTAGTTTTCCAAGAACAGATAACCACAGAATGTTCAACCTAGCTTTATTGCCTGAGAAAATGTGATGAGATGAAACTGGTGTGTTTAACATTGCTGATTCTGATCCCACTTGCCTGAATAAAAGACAGACTCAATCTCCAGCAAGTGGGAGTTCATCCTGATTTGATGTTTATTCATTCATTTTAAAAGAACAATACAAGACAATTTCATCAGATACAAGAATACAAGTAGGATAAAATGAAAGGAGCAGAAAGAAGATGAAATCTTATTATATCTGCCCCTTATTTCACAGTTTGTTCAACCAATGATAACCTTCAAACTACATCACAAAATGAATAATTCTACTTAATTTTACTAACTGTAATACACAAACTACATCACAAAATGAATAATTCTACTTAATTTATCTAACTGTAATACACAAACTACATCACAAAATGAATAATTCTACTTAATTTTTCTAACTGTAATACACAAACTACATCATTCTAACTGTAATACACAAACTACATCAGAAAATGAATAATTCTACTTAATTTTTCTAACTGTAATACACAAACTACATCACAAAATGAATAATTCTATTTAATTTTTCTAACTGTAATACACAAACTACATCACAAAATGAATAATTCTACTTAATTTTTCTAACTGTAATACACAAACACACTAAGCTACATCATCAGTCAACATAAGTGTAATACACAAACACACTAAGTTACATCATATATAGTTTTTGAGCAAGTCCTTTTTGACCTTTTTCTTAAATGTATACATTGATTTTGCATTTTTAACATCACTCTCCAGAGCATTCCACAATCGAACTCCCTGAATTGAGGTAGACCGTCCCTTTAAGCTGGTTCTGAATTGTGGTTTGATGAATATCTCTGTCCCTTTGAGATTGTAATAACTTTGTCTTTTTATAAAATTTCTTTGGATATTTAAAGGTAATGTGTTATTATGAGCCCTATACATAACTGATAAAATACTATATTCTACCAATTCCTGGAATTTCAATAAATTTAGCTGAAGAAACAAGGTGTTTGATGGGTGACTGAAATGTTTTCTGGTGATTACTCTTACATCTCTCTTTTGGAAAATAAAAACAGGCTTTGTTTTATTTTGATCTTTGCTTTATTACACTTTGTAGCACTTTGAGATTTTTAAAAGTGCATTATAAATGGAATTCATTATTATTATTATTGTTTTGCACGCTTTTCCCCAAACCTCAATACAATAGATTAAATGTGGAACAATGATTGTGTTATACAACATATACAGAGCTTTATCAATTAAAAAATCCCTGACTTTATACAGTACTGCAATTGATCTAGCTATTTTTGTTTTAATGGAATTTACATGATGTTTCCATGTCAGTTTGTCATCAATGATAACACCCAGAAACTTCACTTCACTCACTTTACAGATCACAACATCTTCAATTTCAAATGGATCGTCAACAATTCTCTTTTTGTTACTGAATATCATGTAATTAGTTTTATCTAAATTCAAAGATAATTTGTTTAATTTAAACCAAGTTTGTATTTTTATAAATTCTGTTTTCATCATATCCAAAATCTGTTTTATGTCTTTACCCGAACAGAAAAATGTGGTGTCATCGGCAAAAAGAACACATTTAAGAAGTCCTGACACATTTACCAAGTCATTCACATATAAAATAAATAACTTTGGTCCAAGCACAGAGCCCTGAGGAACTCCACAAGTGATATCACGGAGGTCAGATCTAACATCATTTATTTGCACAAACTGTTTCCTATCTTTCAAATAGCTAGATACCCACTGTAATGCTGGTCCTCTAATACCATATTTATTTAGTTTTTCAAGGAGAATGGTGTGGTCAATGGTATCAAATGCTTTTTTTAGATCAACAAAAACACTAACACAGTACTGTTTATGATCGACAGCATTAGTTATTTGTTCCATTAAATCCATGAGAGCCATTGATGTAGAGTTTTTTCCTCTAAACCCATACTGACTGCTACTTAAAATATTTTGTTTATCAATAAATTGATCCAATCTGGTCACAAATAGTTTTTCTAGAATTTTTGAGAACTGTGGTAACAAGGATATTGGCCTATAATTATTGAATACACATTTATCACCATTTTTAAAAAGAGGAATTACCTTTGCTACTTTCATGTTATTGGGGGCTGCCATTGCATGTAAATGCATGGAAGCCACCTATTGTTATTGTGCTCGAACGTGTGTCTACATTGTCGTCGAGCGTTAATGCGGCCCGAACCACAATGTCTACCCCCACAAAAGTTATATCAAAACGACTGGCTCGGCCCCCTGATGTGTGCTATTACTTTTATTGGCATTTCGACTTACCATGGCAACGTAATTTGCGAACAAAGACGTAATGAATCTCCAAATCCAGGAACTAGTTGGTTACTGCCCACTTATTATTCTACACCAGAAAAAGTTATCTTTTTCAACTTTAATACGGACCGAACCACAAAGTGAACCCCCACAAAAGTTATATCAAAACGACCGGCCCGACTCAGAGATGTGTGCTATTACTTTTATAAGCAATCGGAGTTACCATGGCGATGTATTTTGCTAACAAAGTTGCCATATTTCCCCATTGAAAATGAATGGGAGAACACTCCTCACACAAACTGCTGCTGTCAAGTCACATGATTTAGAATCTGATGAAAACATACTCACTGTTGGTACTGTTTGAAACTCATAGAAAGTATTTATCAGATGTATCTCTAGAACTGATTAACATTTGGAGCCATTTTGATTCAAGATGTCTGGCAACATGGCCTGGCAGCCCCCGTAAAAGTTTCTCCGGAACTTTCTAGTCTGGAAATATTCCTGTTGAAAAAGATAAATTGCATATATATGTAAACGGTTCAATAACATAACTCATTATTTCTTTTATGAACATCATATCCATGTCCACCCAGTCTTTTGATCTCTTGTCTGAGAGATTTTTTACCATTTTCATAATTTCCTCTTTGTTAGTTCCATTAAGAAAAATACTGTTTGTGCAGCTTTTAATTGAATGACACACATTATTATCTACTTTTGGTATTTTAGCTGCAAGGCTTGATCCAATATTTACAAAATATTGATTAAATTCATTTACGATATCATTCTCATCATGTATTTCTTTGTCATCTTTCACAAAATATTTTGCAATGTTCGTTTTCGCTTTATGACTTTTTAGAACATCATTTATAACTCGCCATGTTGTTTTAGTGTCACCATTACTCTTGTTTAATAAATCACTATAGTATTCTTTCTTGCATTTTCTTATAATCATTACCAATTTATTTTTATATTTTTTATATTTTTCTTCAGCTTGTTGTGTTCTCGTTTTTAAGAAACATGAATACAAGTAATTTTTATTTATTTTTTTGTAATTTTTTATCCTGATCTTGATCAGTGGTGGATTTCCCCTCTCTGCAAAGAGCCATTCACCATCTCACTCTGTTGTCTTGTGTGAATTATTTCATTAAAGGTTCATGGGAAAAAAACGATCAGACTGGATGATGTCAAAAGCGGATTGTAAACATTGGAACGCCTTAGCAACTATTTTAGCCCAACAGTAAACAACTATGTCATCAGGATAGAAATGTAAGGATGTATCAGGGATGCTCTGACCTACATTACCTATGTTGATTGTAAAGAGGGTGGGTCCTAAGACTGAGCCTTGTGGTACACCATTGTTGACTGTTAAATAACTGGAAGAAGTACCATTATGTTGAACACATTGCCTCAGATCTGAAAGATAGTTATGCCTCTTTTCCACCGCTCGGCTCGGCTCGGGTTGGATCGGCTCAGGTCGGCTCAGTTCGGGTCGGGTCACATCTATGTTCTGTTTCCACAGCTTTTTTGTACCCCTTCTGTGGGCGGGGTCCAGAATCCTACTCGTCCAGAAACTGTTTTTTTTTTTAAACAACACAGTGTGATCACAACATGTTCATATACTAAATGTATCCTGTTGGAGTTATTTGAAATAAAATTCAATGTTTTATAGACATAAATGTGTCAAGCTACGTCCATTAATTTTCTCCCTTCTACTTTGTATCACATATTATCAATTCTATCAAAAACCACATAGCTGATATTTTTCAAAAAAATCTAGTGTGATCACAACATGTTCATATACGAAATGTATCCTGTTGGAGTTATTTGAAATAAAATTCAATGTTTTATAGACATAAATGTGTCAAGCTACCACCATTAATTTTCTCCCTTCTACTTTGTATCACATATTATCAATTCTATCAAAAACCACATAGCTGATATTTTTCAAAAAAATCTAGTGTGATCACAACATGTTCATATACGAAATGTATCCTGTTGGAGTTATTTGAAATAAAATTCAATGTTTTATAGACATAAATGTGTCAAGCTACCACCATTAATTTTCTCCCTTCTACTTTGTATCACATATTATCAATTCTATCAAAAACCACATAACTGATATTTTTCAAAAAAATCTAGTGTGATCACAACATGTTCATATACGAAATGTATCCTGTTGGAGTTATTTGAAATAAAATTCAATGTTTTATAGACATAAATGTGTCAAGCTACCACCATTAATTTTCTCCCTTCTACTTTGTATCACATATTATCAATTCTATCAAAAACCACATAACTGATATTTTTCAAAAAAATCTAGTGTGATCACAACATGTTCATATACGAAATGTATCCTGTTGGAGTTATTTGAAATAAAATTCAATGTTTTATAGATGTGTCAAGCTACCACCATTAATTTTCTCCCTTCTACTTTGTATCACATATTATCAATTCTATCAAAAACCACATAACTGATATTTTTCAAAAAAATCTAGTGTGATCACAACATGTTCATATACGAAATGTATCCTGTTGGAGTTATTTGAAATAAAATTCAATGTTTTATAGATGTGTCAAGCTACCACCATTAATTTTCTCCCTTCTACTTTGTATCACATATTATCAATTCTATCAAAAACCACATAGCTGATATTTTTCAAAAAAATCTAGTGTGATCACAACATGTTCATATACGAAATGTATCCTGTTGGAGTTATTTGAAATAAAATTCGAATTTTTATAATTTATTTTCGTTGTGCAAGCACAGGTTTTGGAAAAAGTCAAAGCGAAACTACTTTAAATGCAGCATATTTGACCACTACGTGACAATATTAAAGCGTGGTTAAGCTCAGGAGCCCTCGTACTATAAAGTCAGCTATGAAATATATTTTATATCTGTTCATTGAGCTACATTTAAAGACATAAAGCCGCCCGCGCGCCGCGTGTTGCTCGTGGCGAACCTATTTTTTGAAATCCTGCAGTTTTGAGCAGTACGTGATTTTATTAAGGACACGTTCAGCTGAAGACCCATCTTTGCTATAAATTTAAAAAATAATAATTGTTTTTACCGTGTTTATCATGTAAAGTCCTGCAGTGATCGCGTCCCTTGCTTCCGTGAAAACTGCTCGAGTCTCCTCCTTCCTCCTTCCGGAGCGGGTCAGCTCGCCTCAGTACACCTATGAAACCAGCCCGAAAATCTCAAGAAATCTCGCGCGGCTCAGCACGGAATATCCGGTGGAAAAGGATGAAAGGGGGTCTCTGCAACGCACATATGACGTAACATCCGACCCGAGCCGACCGGTGGAAAAGGGGCATTAGAGAACCAACCTATGGTGTGATCTGAGAAACCAATTTCTGAGAGCTTATGACACCAGATGTTATGATCTACAGTGTCAAAAGCTTTAGAAAGGTCTAAGAAAAGTGCAGCACAATAATCCTTAGAAGGGATGCAGAAAAATAATAGATTTTTTTAAAGAATCTGGATTCTTAGTCCTGGCGATTCTGAATCGATTCTAAAAGCCCCAAAATTTATTTTAAAGCATGTTTAATTTTATATTTTTTCCACTCTTACTCCTGAGCATACTACATATTACATTTTGTGTCCGTTCGGCCACCGTAGCATTTTGGCCATGTAGGCCACCGTACAGCAAGCTTGTTAGCCAGCTCCCTTTATTTGAATGGAACCTGCTAGCATGGAGCAAGAGGACAATGCGATTCAACCCGCTCCTTCCTCTTTAAAACTAATTTCATATCCTACAACGCTCTGGGGGAAGACAGAGCTTACCAAGAGAACGGTTTTTTGCAAGACGTGTCAAGATGGACCCTGGCCCGCCCTGTGGCCCGCCCTCCGAGCAGAAGCGGAACCAATGCTCATGGCACATACTGATACCAGCCTTGTTTACGTATCGATCATGATGCACGTTGGCTTCAAACTATGGAATGGATTTCCTGAACGGAGGCGTGTCTCATGAACCCAGAGTAACAAGACCCGCCTCACATTCAGGAAATCCAGTTCATAGTTTGCAGGCAGCTACAAGCGTGAGGGGCTGACTGAGTACTCTGTTGGGTTTGTTTTGGCATCGTTTTGAAAGAGCGGGTCGTTTGTTTATGGATTGTTTACATGGAGCTGGACGCTTGTTTCTGTCGCAAGATCGGACAACACTGGTGAGTAGCATGCTAGCAGCTAGCCGACTTTTCATCGTAACATGTGCGTTGTGTGGAAATATTTTACACTCAACACCGCAAGACAACAACGTTCAATGTTTGCAGAGCTATATAAACACATCTGCGTCACATTAAACCGCGGTCAAGTTAGTTTTACGCCGGACATTCCATCGAGCTCAGGGCTTCAGCCAGCGGTGTGTTTTTCTTTTTCATCCCGGGTTGGGCGCTCTGATTACGGCAGCTGTTTCAGCTTCCGCCTGGGAGCTCCGTGGCTTCGCATCATATCATAATACAGCTACAATATAAAGCATGTAAAACACTAAAAACAGGAACATGTCTGTGTTGGTTTATGCCAATGAACTTAGCAGATGTAAAGCTATTTAATATTTAATTTAATTTATTTATTCATTCATTTAA
>JBBPBX010020874.1:0-42937 GCA_038048925.1 Garcialebias charrua | reverse complement strand
TCTTAAAACTCTATAAGCGCGCACACAAGAACACTCCACCCACGTCAAGTGAACACTCCACCCACGTCAAGTGAACACCCCACCCACTTCAAGCTTGCTCTCCGGACAGTGCGTAATGAACGAGGGCGGGCCAGGGCTGGCTCTGGGCCAACCAGAGACGACCCGGACCTTTGAGGGCTGGTCAATGCGAAAACGGCTATAGAGTGACCTATAAGAGTGGAGGAAGGAGTACACAGGTCGATTACATTCTGTGTAGAAGAGGAAACCTGAGAGAGATTGGAGACTGTAAGGTTGTAGCAGGGGAGAGTGTGGCCAGACAGCATCGGATGGTTGTGTGTAGAATGACTGTTGTTGCGAAGAAGAGAAAAAGAGTAAAATCAGAGAAGAAGACCAAATGGTGGAAGCTAAAGAAGGAAGAATGTTGTGAGAAATTCAGAGACGAGCTGTTAAAGGCTCTGGGTGGTAAGAAAGAGCTTCCAAGTGACTGGGCTACTACAGCAACAGTAATTAGAGAGACAGGTAGGAAGGTACTTGGTGTGTCATCTGGACAGAGAATGGATGATAAGGAAACCTGGTGGTGGAATAGTGAAGTGCAGGACGCCATTCAAAGAAAGAGATTAGCCAAGAAGAAATATGACTGTGAGAGGACTGAAGAGAGGAGACAGGAATATAAGGAGATGGGACATAGAGCAAAGAGGGAAGTAGCTAAGGCAAAGCAGAGGGCGTACAATGAGTTGTATGGGAGACTGGACACTAAAGAGGGCGAGAAGGACTTGTACCGATTGGCAAGACAGAGGGATCAGGCTGGAAAGGATGTGCAGCAGGTTAGGCTTATTAAAGATGGGAATGGGAATGTTCTAACAAGTGAGGAGAGTGTGATGGGAAGATGGAAGGATTACTTTGAGGAGCTAATGAATGAAGAGAATGAAAGAGAAAGAAGAGTGGAGGTAATAGAAACTGTGGACCAGGAAGTGGGAAAGATTAGTGAGGGTGAAGTCCGGAAAGCTCTGAAAAGAATGAAGAAGGGGAAGGCAGTAGGACCTGATGACATACCAGTGGAGGTTTGGAAATGTCTTGGAGAGATGGCAGTGAGGTTTTTGACTCAAATATTTAATGGAATATTTGAGGGTGAGAAAATGCCTGAAGAATGGAGAAGAAGTGTGCTGGTTCCCATTTTTAAGAACAAGGGTGATGTACAGAGTTGTAGCAACTACAGGGGAATTAAGTTGATGAGCCACACAATGAAGATCTGGGAGAGAGTTGTGGAAGCAAGACTTAGACAAGATGTGACTATCTGTGAGCAGCAGTATGGTTTCATGCCAAGAAAGAGCACCACAGATGCCATCTTTGCTTTGAGGATGTTGATAGAGAAGTACAGAGAGGGTCAGAAAGAACTCCATTGTGTGTTTGTGGATTTAGAAAAAGCATATGACAGGGTACCAAGAGAAGAGGTGTGGTATTGCATGAGGAAATCTGGAGTGGCAGAAAAGTATGTTAGACTGGTACAGGACATGTATGAAGACAGCAGGACAGTGGTGAGATGTGCTGTAGGAGTGACAGATAGCTTCAAGGTGGAGGTGGGATTGCATCAAGGATCGGCTCTGAGCCCCTTCTTGTTTGCTCTGGTGATGGACCGACTAACAGATGAGGTCAGGCAGGAATCCCCATGGACTATGATGTTTGCAGATGACATTGTGATCTGTGGTGAGAACAGGGAACAAGTGGAAGAGAACTTGGAGAGGTGGAGGTATGCTCTTGAAAGAAGAGGAATGAAAGTCAGTCGTAGTAAGACAGAGTACATGTGTGTGAATGAGAGGGAGGCCAGTGGAACAGTGAGGCTACAAGGAGCAGAGGTCACAAAGGTGCAGGACTTCAAGTACTTGGGGTCCACTGTCCAGGAAAATGGGGAATGTGGTAAAGAGGTGAAAAAGAGAGTCCAGGCAGGATGGAGTGGATGGAGAAAAGTTTCAGGAGTGATTTGTGACAAAAAGGTGTCAGCAAAGGTCAAAGGAAAAGTTTACAAGACAGTGGTGAGACCAGCTATGTTGTATGGTCTGGAGACAGTGTCATTGACAAAAAGACAGGAGAAAGAACTGGAAGTAGCAGAAATGAAGATGCTGAGGTTCTCCTTAGGAGTGACAAGGATGGATAAGATCAGGAATGAGATCATCAGAGGTACAGCACATGTTAAACAACTGGGAGATAAAGTTAGGGAGGCCAGACTGAGATGGTTTGGACATGTCCAGAGGAGGGACAGTGGGTATATTGGTAGAAGGATGTTAGAAATGCAGCTGCCAGGAAAAAGACAAAGAGGGAGACCAAAGAGGAGATATATGGATGCAGTTAGAGAGGACATGGAGGTAGTTGGAGTGAGGACAGAGGATGCAGAGGACAGAGTGAGGTGGAGGAGGATGACTCGCTGTGGCGACCCCTGAAAAGGGAAAAGCCGAAAGAAGAAGAAGAAGAAGATTTTGATTTTTCACAAAACTTTATTTACACAATAATAAAATTAACACAACAGTGTTAAAAATATGATCAGGACATCAGCAAGCTTAAAATAAAATAAAATATTTACATGAGGAGCTTGTTGTATTGTATTTCTCCCTGATCAGAAATGGTGCATAAAACCTTCTTAAATCCCCACAGTTTCACAAAACTCTCCAAGTGTCCAGTGTCTCTGTGGAAGCAAAACTCCAGCGCCAGTCTGGCCTTGATGTTGCACTTCCACAGAGCCACGGCATCAAGTTGAGGTCCAGCCTGCAGTCTGTCCCTGCGAGACAAATAAACAGCCATTTTTGCTTCGGCTACCAGAAAGTTTAAAGTTTGGGATTTAAACTTTGTGGCTTTGCTGTAACGTACTCCATTAATGAAAACAGATTTGGTGAAAACTGTGTCAAAGAGGCTAAAGATCTTTGTCATTAGATTAAACAGATCAATCAGTCGAGCACAATCTGTAAAAACGTGAAAAACACTCTCAGACAGACTGCAAAAAGGACACTCATTTAAAACCTCAGGATTGATGACAGACAAAAATGAGTTTGTTGCAATGGCGCCGTGAAGGATCCTCCATTGAAGATCGCCAGTCCGTTTCTTTGTTGGAGGTTTGTAAAGAGTCCTCCACTGGGGCCTCTGATTTCCGAGTTTGTTGTCCCACACGCTGACAGCTCTGTTTTGCAGAGTTCTCTTGTTCAGGATCTTAACATAAGTCTTGTAAAGTACTTTTTGACCAGTTCTGCACAAGTTCATCTTTGGGTCTATATTGTTTAGCAGAGGACCACTGTCTTTTGCAAAGTTAGGATCCAGGTTAATGTCTGGGAAAGGGTCCATTGGGTCAGGCGGGCGATTCCCTGTGAACCACTGTTGTAGCAGACACTTCTCTCCAGCTGTCATCTTCTCCTTCACCAAGTTCAGGAAGCGCTGCACCAGTCTGACTGACCGGAAACCAAGCAACGAAGCCACCTCTCCGGCGTTGGAGAAAACTGGTCCGGCCGTCTCCACCAAGCGCCTCAGGGTCACCATCCCAGAATCGCACAGTGCCTTTGACAGTCCTGGCACTGTGCTATCACAAACGTCCATTCTCGCTTCACATACTAGTGGTTCCTCTAAGAGCCAATGCAGAGAATTATACATTTTTGATCTGTTTGGTTTAAAAAAGGAAAACACTTTGAAAACACTCTGATAAAACAGGGGCACGTCCTTTATCTTTAAAAGGTTAACATTAGTTAGAAACAGAGCAGCATCCAGCCCCAGCCCGCTCACACGTCTGAGGATGCAGCTGGCTACGTCTCTCCACACAGTGTCAGGAGATCCTGCCAGGTACTTCTGGAGGAACTGGATTCGAAACGTGGCTGTTCTGCTGGCCAGGTGGACAAGGCCCTGTCCCCCCTCTTCTCTTGGTAAGAACAGGACTGACTGTGGCACCCAATGTCGCCCGTCCCAAAAGAAATCGACCATCTCAGATTGTATTTTTACCAACAGGTCTGGAGGTGGGTCTAGAACAGAAAGTTTGTGCCACAGTTGGGATGCAACCAAGTTGTTTAAAGACCGTGTAAAGTAAAATTAAATGTGTGTTTTGAGTTTGTCACACGGCATAAATATGTTTTCTTAATCACCCATATAAATCTGACTGATTAAAAACATTGTTTACCTTATAAAATTAAGTCTCAAAAATCATGAAAAAACATGAATGTTTCTTTCTCTCAAACGGTGGGGGCGTGTCAGCGCGTGGGCGTGGTTTCAGCGCAGTACTGCGCCCGCCCCCTGAGCTGAGCTGAGCTGTGGAGGGGGAAGCAGAGATCCACCAGCTCTGTTTTTATCTAATCTGGCTGTAAGCAGCTCATTTTTCCAAGAGTTACGCTGTTTTTAGTGCACTAACAACTCTGGTTTTGTTTTTAAAGTTGAGGACACAACTATAATTCATAACTCCGCTGTTATGTGTTTAAGTTTCCATCCAAGCAGTCACTTTTTAAAAATACTTTAGTGGTCCCAGTAGTTTAGGTTTTCTGCAACACTTTTTCTTTACATTTTTCAAGTCTAGTCCTTGTTCTAGAATATAATTCCTCTAATAAAGCCTTTAACACAATTAGGCAACAAGGAAACATTTACTGATGTAAACAAAATGAACATAAATCAAGCTACTTAAAAAACCCAGTAAACACAAAAGTGGTATTCCGATTAAGTTTAATAAGCATGTCAATGAGAAGACTTAAACACAAATTTCCATAAATACAGTCACAGGAATTAAAATTCAACAAGTTGTTCGGTTTCTTTCTCTCAGAACTTTAATGGAGTCACTCAAAAGTTAATACATTTATGGTGACACACAGGAGCCTCATAAAGTTCCCAATGATATCTTCTGAAACAGACAATGCTACACCAACACTGTATCAAATATATACTTTGCATAAACCACGTAAATGCCACTAACAATTTGTTTAATTTAAAACATGACAGATGCACTCTACTTTGGTAGCTCCACAGTGACACTTGCCTACTGTGTCATGACTAAAACCTACACTTTTGCAAGATTACATCAAAATTCAAGTGTGATAGGTACAGATGCATGCATATACAACAGGTGTGTTTAACTTCAGATAAATAAAAAGTACCTTTTAAAGCTGTTTCAGTACATCTAGCTGTGCTGTAACCAGCAGTGCAGAGTATTCACACAAAAAAGGATAGTCATACAGATTAATTTTTAAAAAGACAGATACCCCAAAAAAATCTGAATATACCGGTAGTCAAAATAAAAAGGTTTCATTGTGAGACAGTAAAGTATCTATTAATGCATTACAGCACATGCTGATACTAAAACGATGCAGTGTTTCATTTTACCAGTCCCTGACGTGAGGTAGAGGATGACAGAGTGACAGGTTTATGATTTAAGACATTTTGGGACATTTTTAACTACAGTAACATTTCAGAGCTCCTTCTTTAACACAAGTTGTTCTGGGGTTTAGCTGCACTAACAAGAGATTTTGAGATTTGTGTAAAAATTAAGAGAAAATAAATACATGCAGATTGCAATAAAAACACAAATTTATCAATCCTGATCTTTGCTTTTAAAGAGCCCAAATCTCAATCCAACACCAATGAACAGATTATAATCTTCATGACTTGTCTGTTTTGCCAATTTGTTCAGTACTAAAAGTTTGTTTGAAATTTACCTTGCTGTGTTCTAATTGGTACAAAAATAATTAAAAGGTCTGTTTTTACCTCAGTTTTATTGTGAGTTTTATCCCCGTCTGGTCAAATTAAGACAAAGGAACAACTTTCTTATAATTATTACTCAGTGGTGAAAAAAGACTCGAGGGAGCAAGGACCAGATTTTGCTCCTGTTTTGGGCCTAAATCAGATATTTTTAGTTTCCATAAAGTAAAGATGGCTTTTGACCCTGACCTGAGACTTGACTAAAAGCCAAGAAATGTCCATAAAAATGACCCAATGTGATAATCACAGCTTCAGATTAAAAACTAATCACTTCGTAAACCAAGTTATCCTTTTCAATTTGGCTCAACCACAAACCATTATAAAAATCACGTTTTATTTAATTTATTTTCAATGCATGCTTATCTTTTTTAGATGCACTGTAAATGTGCTGAGCTACCACCTCGATAAGATTGTTTTTGAAAAGTTTCAAGCTTTAAAATCAATATAATAAAACTTTGAAAATATCTGTCCTGTCAGTAGTGTGTCCAGTGGGGACAAAACACATGATAGAAGATGTGCTTATCTTAAGTTTCTTTTTAGACTAGTGAGGACCCACAGCAGCTTTTCAACACATTAGCTTATTACATTCCCAAATTTAAACTCAAGCACATAAAACTGAAACATTTACCAACTTTCTAAAATATACATACTAATTCTGCACCGCAGTTCCAGACTGTACCTTCAATCAATCAATCAATTTATTCACTCGATTTAAAAAAAATCATCAGTTTACAAACACATTCTCTGACAACACATATTTACATGAGTGAAGAGGGAGCAGGAAGAAGAAAATCTTGTATAGACCTGCCCCCTTTCTCAATAATTACAAAAATGTCATGGCCGTAAACATTAAATTAACAAAACAAGTTGCAAACAATATATAAACAATAACATACATAACAATATATCACTCTTCCCATTAACAACTCAAAAGTGTATAAGAGTTAATCATTCTTTTTTTATAAAGTTTCTTGAATTGGTTTATTGTAGAGCAATTTTTAAACTCCTCATCCAAACTGTTCCATAGTTTTACTCCATGCACCGAAATGCACATTTGTTTTAAAGTAGTACGCACAGTTTTACTTTTGAAATCATACTTCCTTCTGTTAGTTCTATCACAAGAGCTTAAGACAAAGAACTTTTGTAAATTAAATGGCAATAATCTCTTTCTAGCTTTAAACATAATCAATAACATTTTTAAATTAACCAGATCCTTTAGTTTCAAGATATTTGATTGAATAAACAATTTATTTGTATGTTCTCTGGTGTCCACTTTATATAAAATTCTCATGACTTTCTTTTGTATGACAGATAACGGTTTAGTGTTGGTTTTATATGTGTTGCCCCATACCTCTATACAGTATGTCAGATATGGAACAACAAATTAATATAATGTCTGTAGTGTTGACAGCTCTAAATCATGTTTTACTTTATTTAGAAGTCCAATACTTCTGCAAAAAAAAAATATATATATACAGTATACTGTATACACAAACCAATGAAAGGAGAAAATTTTCACAGCAACAACACAAACCAGCTGAAGGTAAACTGCTGCACAGAGAACTCGAGGAGGCTGTGATAAGACATGCAGACCTTTTCCAAAAATTAGAATATCATGGAAATATTTAACTTCCATAAATCCATTAAAAAAAGTTAATCTTTAATAGACGATAGATTCAACGCCCACAATTTAAACGATTCAAGTATTTATTCGTTTATTTACATAATTTGGGCTTCCAGCTCATGAAACCCAAGAAAACAGGATTTTAAAAAATTAGAATACTGTGAGAACATCAGCCCACACTTCTCAGTTTTTGCAGAAAAAATAAAATGAAAAAATAAAATAAAAAGTAAGATCTGACCATACTGGTCGGATCTTACTTTTTATTTTATATCTGCTCCTTATCAAACAATCAATTCAAACGATAAATTCAAACAATATACATATTTGTAATACAAAAGTATACAATCTCATCAGAATTATACAGTCACATCAAAATACCCATTTTAATTTGTTAAATTAGAATCAACTTAAATGTTACTCTTCAACAAAATAGTTATAATAATTTTCTTAATTAGTATGGACTTCACATTTTTTACATTGTCCTCTAGTCTATTCCAGAGATCAATGCCTCTTATTGTAGTAGACATACCCTTTAAACTGGTTCTAAACTTAGGTTTAACAAACATTTCTGTTCCCTTTAAATTATAGCAACTAATCCTTTTCACAAAATAGGTTTGAATGTTAGATGGCAGTGAGGAAGTATGAGCCTTATACATAAGTAAAATAATATTATAATCAACCAAATCATAAAACTTAAGTGATTTCAATTAACATCATAAAACTTAAGTGATTTCAATTAACAAAAAAAGAATATCAGAAGGATGATGATAAGATTTCCTCATTATAATTCTTACAGCTCTTTTTTGCAAAATAAAAATAGGCTTAGTTGTTGTCCTACATGCTGTACCCAAAACATTTACACAATAAATTAAATGCTGAGCTATAATTGAGTTATAAAGCAAATGTAAAGCAGTATTATTTAACAAATCCCATACTCCATACAATACTGCAATTGATTTAGATATTTTAGTTTTAACAGATATATGCTGTTTCGAAGATAGTCTGTCATCAATAATTACACCCAGAAACTTAACCTCATTTACTCTACACATCTTACAACCATTAATTTCAAAAGAAAAATCCAAAGTTATTTTTTTATTACTAAATATCATAAAATTGATATATATATATATAATTGATATTGACAAAACTTATTTTGTTTAAATTTGTATTTTCTCGAACTCATTTTTTATCACCACAAACATCCTTTCCAAGTCTTCACACAAACAAAAGAAAAAGGTATCATCAGCAAAGAAAACACGTTTGAGGATATCAGACACTTCACTTAGATCATTCATATATAAAATAAACAACTTGGGTCCAAGGACTGAACCTTGTGGTACTCCACATGAAGTTCTGAGTAAATTAGAACGTACATTATCCATCTGAACAAACTGTTTTCCATCTATACGATAGGTCACAGAATATGGTGTAACACCGCCATGCAAGGCGCCAGCCAGTCCTACCGGGAGCAACTCGGGGTTAAGTGTCTTGCCCAGGGACACAACGACACATGGTGTGGGAAACTGGGATTCGAACCACCAACCTTCCGATCGGGTCGACTGCCACTACCACTGTGCTTTGTCATTTATTGATGCGTTGACTTGATACCTTTAAAATGTGTTTTTTTGTTGTTGTTGAATTTGTATTCTTGTTGCTAAAAACTGATTTTTTTGTGTTATCAAATACGGTATTAAAATGTACTCCAAAATTGGAATATTGTAGTTTTGTTGAAACTGCATTATATAAATAGATCCAAAGTGTGATTTTTGTATTTTGCTGAAGGAAAACCTTCAAAAATGGTTATTGACTTTTTAATGTGCATTGACAGAATATTTACATTTAAATTACATAGTTTAAGAAAGTACTCACTGAAAATCAACATGAAGATTAGCTAATAAAAGTTGGATTATGTTTTTATTGCATGTCTGTATTTTTCAAGCATTGCTGGGATTTATTCCATAAACCAACAGATGCTCACGCCTGTGATGTGATTTTGATCACATTGCTGCTTTTTGTCATTGTTTATATTGACCATGCTTTGTGTCTTCGTCCTCCTCAGCTGACCATGTCCCGTTTGCCCGTCATGTCGCCTGAAAGGGTTCTCACAAGCAGCAACTCGGAGAATTTGCACGATTTGGCTCCTGCTCAGGTTTGTATTAAAATGATCCACATGCATTTCACCCGTCTTGATTATGTTTATTTTTCTTACTGCTTCTTTACTTCAAGCAATTAGCAGAACTTCTTGTCATCTTCTACGAGTTTGCTTCATGTAAACTATTGTTGTATCTCAACACCTGAGTCATTGCTCTCACAAAAGCATTCAGTATGGACCCAACCAAATATGATGAGTAGCGAAATCATCTGCGTGGGAAGGAATTTCCCCCTCACGCAGGTAAAAAAAAAAGTCGCTCTATTATTAAAAGGAGAGCAATAAACTTTGAGAATGAAGGTAAGTGTATGACTCGTGACTAAGGAGCATGGCTAAGGCAGCTACTTTTTGTGTGTGTACTACTCGGCTTAATTTCATTTAGCCTCTTCATACTGTTCTACAGGTGATGTCCTTTATTATAAAGAGACACTTCGCCAGGTTTTAAAAGCAGCCGAGGCCTGGGAAGCGTTCCAGGATTTGCACGGTGAAGTTGGTGCTTCTCACCATGGCCAGAAAAAGAGCAGAGATATCTTATCTCAAAATTATTACTGGCCAGAGATGACTAAGGATATCCAGAAATGGGCAAGTCCATTTTTTTTACACATTAAGTTAATGGATGATAATTGTTAATTGATTGTTCTGAAAAGGGGCAGATGTACCGGTAATGTTTTTTCTTTCTGCTGCCTTTCATTTTATATTTTTACAAGATACGTGTGATTTATTTTTATAAAATAAATAAGTACGTAAAGACTTTGAGTCACACAGACCACAAGCAGCTGCCACGGTGACTGGAGACGAACGTCCTCCTGCAGCAGCCAGAGCGTCTCTTTGTGAGTTTTGTCATCATCACTTATGAACGTGGAGAATCTTATGTTTATTCTCAAAGTTCAGAGAGCTGCAGAGGTTCTCTATAGCTGTATTTTAGTAAATCTGTTATGTTTTTATGCTTGTGCATGGTTCTTCTGATAGTTTTTAGCCCACACAGACAGACAGTCAGAGGTGCAGGAGCTGCCACAGATACTGCTGGTCCTTCTAGAGGTAAGATGCATTCAGTTAATGAGGTGATACATTTGTGGTGTTCCATGATGAATTTCTTGTTTTATCAGCTGTCCCAAAACAGCCAAACTGCCCATCATTAAATGGGGCGGAGCCTCAGTGTGCATCTGTCCCTGGCGTACAATGCTGTTATTGCTAGTTTCTCTCTGTCACCCTGTGAATAGCAAACAGCTGATGGTTGCTAGCTGTTAAGGTTGTTAGGCTGATGGTCCTCTGTTAGCATGTGAACAGCTAGTTCTGGATGTCACCAGCAAACTGGTTGATCCACTGTGAGAAGGTGCTATTTATAATGGTTAGTATGGTTAAATAAATAAGACTGAGTTTAGTGCAGCTCCTCAGACTGACTGAGGTCTTTTGGATAAAAGATTAAATGTTTCAACAAGAATCTGTAGAGGATCTGACTTAACTTTGTTAGTTAAAGTTTAATTATAATTCACCTGGAACAATTTGTTATGTAAAAGTTTACTGGTAAATTAATCTGTTTGTGCTTTTGTGTGTCTTTATTCTGACATTAAGTGAACTTTTTAAACACAGACCGACCGTAGGGGAAATCTAAAGGATTTTTTTTTTTTAAATCATGCCTGAACACATGTTCAACTTGTGAGGTGGTTTCAGGAAGTCAAAGAAAGATGTAGAAATTTTGGACGAAGGCAATTGGTGGCTTGACATTATTATTTTATTTTTTATTGTACTCTATTAACACCCCATGAGGAATTAATTCCCTGCATTTTCCCCATCACACATGTGGAGCAGAGAGCCGCAATCTGTCCAGGATAGCTGAACTCGAAGAGGAGGTTGAGACTCAAAAAAACAAAATCAGGTTAGAGGAGATACTTTTCAAAATCAATATTTTATATGCTGGGTTTTTATTATTCCTTCAATGATGATTGTGTTCTTCATATAGCGACTATGAAGTAAAATTAGCAGAGTATGAAGTAAAATTAGCCCAGCAGAAGGATGAACTAGCCCAGCAGAAGGATGAACTAGCCCAGCAGAAGGATGAACTCCATGCTGGAGAGATGGAGCGCAGACGGCTTAATAACCTGATCCAGGAGCTCAAGGTGAGTTACTGCCTGGTGGAAGTACCGTACCCCAACACTCTCAGATACACATCCTTTAGGATTGTCTTTGTTGTCCACTGTTGTCACTCTTTGTTAACACTAGAGTGACTGAATTTTCAAGATCCTGAGGACAAACCCCCTTCTCCTCAACAATTTGCAGGCCATTAACTGCCTTTTGTTATAAATATGGGGCACTGAATATGCAGGTAACTCAGACACACCCACCACGCCTGACTGCATTCTAATGTTTATCAAAGCCTCCTATTCACATGTTTTTGCCCTAGATGTGTTGAGTGGGGCAAGAAATTTAAACTTTAACTCAATTTTGGGTTATTTGGAATGCCTAAGAGCAGGGCTTTAGCATTTTTCCAAATGTCCCATTCATTTATTGCAATTCTGTGTTTGGGACATTTGGAAATGCTTATAATGCAAATGTTGTGCATTCCAAATGTATCTTGAACCTAATTCCCTCTGCCATATCTGCTGATTTTGGACTGAGGGGTGGGGGGGTTGTAGGTGTAGAATTGATGAGCTGTGGGGTCATTGGCATGTGAATCGATATTATCTAGCTCACAGAAAGGGAGCGGGGGATTTAAAAGCCAAGTTCACTTGCGTAAAAAAAGCGCAGCCTTAGTCAAAGTAGTGTTAAAATCATGTCTCTCTTGTAAATGAGTCTGCGAGGCTCAATGGGACTGACCTGTATAAATCAAGGTTGAATGGAAAGAAGATGAGGGGGTTTAGAGCCACAGGAGCTTTTCTCTAGTTCTTACAACCATTTAAGTCACTTCCAATTTATTTTGATGTGTGATGAAGGAACTGGTCCTGTGAAGTTCTTATAACTTGTTTTTAGGGTCTTTTGTTTTAGTCTATTAATCTGACATCAGTCTTTTTCCTCTCCGTGCTTTGATCACATTGTTCTGACGTTTTCACCTGTAGGTCTTTGAAAATCCATCACTGATGAAATGATGACCTTTTCTTCCAGGGAAACATCAGGGTGTTTTGTAGGGTTCGCCCTCGCCTGAATGGAAGAGAGGGCAATCACATCCAGCTCTCGGCAAACCACAAGTCTATCACGCTGACCAGAACTGAGGAGGTCAGAATCACGTCGGCAAATTGTTTTATTCTCCAGGCCGTAACGGCCACTTTTTGTCAAACATGAAGAAAACTATGTATGAGCTGTGAAGTTGCGAACTTGTTTCTCTCATCACAAAAGCAGTTTGGTTGTTGTTAACTTCTTGGAGTGAATTCTGTTTTTTTCTCTTCTCGTCAGTCTCACACTGGAGACCGAAGAGCTACTGAGAGGATCAAGAGATTTACTTTTGACCATGTGTTTGGGCCCCAGGCCTCGCAGCAGGAGGTAAATATGAACCAACAAAATCGAAGCTTTCTCATCTCTCACAGGAATAAACTTTTTTTATTTGTCAGATTTTTGATGAGATCTCCCTCGTCATTCAATCAGCCCTGGACGTCGATAACGTTCATTCTTATAACGTTTGTTGTTTCGCTTACGGGCAAACGGGAAGCGGAAAAACATATACCATGGATGGGGAGGACGGTGACAACATGGGATTAATTCCAAGAGCTGTGAGACAAATCTTCACATCTGGAGAGAATCTGAAGTCACAGGGCTGGGAGGTTGGTAAAAAAAAAAAACTGAATTTTATTTCCAGAAACCCTTATTTCACAGAACAAACTTGTGTCTGAGATGTGGTGGGAAGAAATAATCTTTACGGTCATTTAACACAGGTTTCTATTTGAATCTCAGATCTCCTTCACTGCAAGCTTTGTAGAGATTTACAACAATACCCTGCAAGACCTGTTGTACACCGGTGAGTCTAACAAAAGACCAAAGCTCAACATCAGGATGACTTCAAACAACAAGGTGACCGTCACCAACCTCACCTACAGGAAGGTGGACATGGAGGATCAGGTATGGCAGGCACATTTTCTGGTGTGTTCGGCAGCCAAAGTAGAGCCCTATAAAAGTTATACTTTAAAACTGATCAGTAATTTAGCCTGCATGCTCTTTCTCTGGTGTTTATCTGTTTTATTATGAATAGTTTTGTTTCTCCTGCCAGGTCTTTGAACTCATCTCTCTGGCCAAGCAGAATCGTGCCACGGCCCAAACGGTCCAGAACGACCGCTCTTCCCGCTCCCATTCTGTGTTCCAGCTGCAGATTGAGGGGGAGAACACTGGGCGGGACGTTAAATGCAAGTGTGAATATTATATCTGATTCTGTGCTTTTAGTTCCACTTGCGTCTAAGTCTAAATGAAGTTACAGGGAGTGTCCCATCGAGGTTTATGAAACTGTTGTTCTCATGATGCTTGGTGATTGTTGCTTTTGGTCCTGTAGCCACTCTTTGCCTGGTGGACCTCGCAGGCAGCGAGCGGATGGAAACGAGTCATTCTCAGGGAGACCGCTTCACGGAAACGACCTCCATCAACACCTCCCTGTCACACCTGGGCATTGTCATCACTGCTCTGACCAACAAGGTGAGTCAACTGGAGCCCAAAACGACGAACGAAGGGCTCGGTTCAGTTAACTGGACTTCTAACTGCTTTCATTTGTGAATAAAACAAACTTTACTGCGTTCATTTGTGAATAAAAAACAAACTTGTTTCAGCAAAGGCCGTTCCTTATCGCAACTCTAAACTAACACATCTCCTGCAGGACTGTTTAGGAGGAAACAGTACAACGCGAGTTTGTATTCAACATACGGTCACTGAGGTGTACTTCTGCAGAAACGCACGTCAGCTCAATGCACAATTTTTTAAATTCTTTTAATAAAATTTGTGAATAAACAGTAATGATTTTCTTGTGTCTTCAGCTTGATGTTCGTGAACATTTCTCCTGAGCCGGACAGCTTCAGAGAAACACTCAGCTCCCTCGAGTTTGCAAGCATGGTCAGTGACATCTGGAGTAATAATTCGCTTGTTTTCAGGCTGACTTTAGGAAATGACTTTTTATTTATTTTCATGCATTTCTCTGAAACTTGACTCGTGCGATGTCTTTGCAGGTCAATAAATGTTTAATTGGGACAACCTCCAACAGGAGTTAAAGCAGGGGCGGCCGGCCAATAGGGGGCGCCAGGGCGCCGCCCCTCTGGAACATCTGCAGCTCTTAGCCATTTGAAAAATTTATTTTTTCTTATAAAAATGAAATGATGGACTTCCGGGTGAGCAAGCAAGATGGCGTAAGCTTAACCAGGTGGCTCCCCGACATATTTTTAAAAATCACAGGTTTTAAGAAGGAACGGGATATAAAATAAACCTAAAAGTGAGTCGAAATGCCGAGTGCCAAACCAAAGAGCACTCAGCTGTCTCGACAGTCGATGTTAAGAGAAGAAACGAACAAAGACGATATGGCTAACCTATCGGACTCAGAAACATCGCTAGCAGTTAATGATCTAGCTAACGAGACAGCTAACCTACAAGCTATTCTCCAAGAAATAAGAGAATCACGTCGTGAGAATGGTGAGGACTTCCGAGAGGTTAAAGAGGAAATAAACGGAAGACTGGACGAAGCAGAAACGCGCATCTTAGAAGCGGAGAGGAAATAAACGGAAGACTGGACGAAGCAGAAACGCGCATCTTAGAAGCGGAGAACAGTATTCAGCAGCTCGAAGAGGTAGCTCTGAAGCTAAGTAAAGTGCAGGACGAGTTCGAAGCAAAGATGGTGGAGCTCGAGGGGAGATCAAGACGGGAAAACTTAAGATTCCACGGCATTGCAGAGGGCTCAGAGGACCGCTCACCATCCATCTCAGCCTTCATTGAGAATCTACTCCGAGATAAATTGGACATTCCGACATCACTCGACCTGAACATCGAAAGAGCCCACCGCTCTCTGGGACCCAGAGCTCCACCTGAAGCCCCCCCATGCTTCATAATAGTTAAATTCACAACAGCCAAGATCAAAGATGGAAATACTAAAACAAGCCTGGCAACAGAAAGGCTTCGAGCTATCAGGGAAAAAAGTCATAGTGGACCACGATTACGCTCCAGATGTGTTAAAACGGCGACGTGAGTACCTTGAAGTGAAGCGGGTCCTCAGAGAAAAGAAGATCAAATTCCAAACCCCGTTTCCAGCCAAGCTGAAGGTATTCTATGAGAACACCACGTGTTTACAACTCTGCAGCTGAAGCAACAAAAGACATGGCGAGTCGAGGCTTCCAAATCACCGTCATTCAGCCATCTACGACGTGGGTTGACAAGATCAGAAGCACGATGTGGACCAGCGCAGGGAAAAAAGATAAAGATCACCCACAAAATGGAGCACGGGAGGAATATAAGAAGAAACTGGGCGTCTTCAGAAGAGAACAAACAGTCATAGGAGCAGATGAGTCAAACATATCCTGTTTACGTTTTTTTATTTTCTTTTTTTCTCTCGTGGTGTTATTTAGAGTCGGGGACACGCCTCCTAGAAAATGAGACGCTACAACAAGAAAACGCCACTAGAGGGCCCCACGCAACCACGGAGTTGCTTGGGTTTTCCCTCTAACTCGCTCACAAACTATTACACCAACAAGGTCTCTTACAAGACCGGTGAAAAGGGAGCCTTTAAATGGACATGTGTTAGCTTGATTTACAAAGTTAAAATGTTTGGTTTGTTCACATTTAATAAACATTTAATAAACATTTGTTTTTGTTTTGAGTAGCTTATGGATGTCATTTATTTTACTCATTCAGAAGATTCAACAACATAATCCATGACCTCATTATCACCACTAAGAATCACAACCTATAATGTAAAGGGAGTTTCCTAATCCAATAAAAAGGGCCAAAATATTAAGAAAAATGAAAAAAGAAAAGGCAGAGGTAGTATTTCTCCAGGAAACTCATCTCTCAGAGGTAGAGCATAGTAAACTTAAAAGAATTGGATTCAATCAGGTATTTAGTGCATCACATAAATCTGGTCGTAAAAGGGGAGTGGCAACCTTAATATCCCAGAGAGTCTCATTTGAGAAGATCAACGAATATAAAGACAAAGAGGGTAGATATAATATAACAGTGGGCAGAATTGAGGGACAAGAAATTACCTTTAGCAACGTATATGTCCCGCCAAGTTCAGAATGGACATTTTACAAACATATCTTTGATATGATGGTAACTAAATCACGTGGTGTAGTAGTCTGCGGCGGAGATTTCAACGTAAGATTAAATCCTTCTTAAGATACTTCTAAACAACCCAAAGTTAACTGCAGCATAGGTAGAAAGATCAGGAAGATGATTAAAGAACTAGGAATAAATGACGTTTGGCGTGATTTCAACCCCACAAAGAGGGACTATACATTTTATTCAGAAGCTCACCACTCATATTCAAGAATTGATTACTTTTTCATGTATAATAGAGATTTAGGCCGAGTAGAAAACTGTCATATTGGGCTGATGGACCTCTCAGATCACTGCCCTATTCATATAAAAGTAAATGTTAACAAAACAAAAACCCCGTTTCTATGGAGACTTAACTCTAGCATACTCAAGGGCAAAATTAAGAGATAAGGCAAGAAATTCAGACATATATGCAGGACAATGACAATGGAGAAGTCTCCCCTGTATTATGGGATGCCTGTAAAGCTGTCGTGAGAGGTAAAAGAATTGCAAAATCTTCACGAATAAAAAAAAACTAGACAAGAAAATTAAACAATTTGGAACGAACTGGCTGAACTAGAGGGAAAAAATAAAAACAAAGTAGATCTAAAAACTGTACAGAAAATAAAACAAATCAGGGATGAAATTAATCAAGAACTACAATCCGATATACAGAAAAAACTCCTATTCTTAAGACAGTCACTATAATAAGCTTAAAGTCATCAAAATTCCTAGCATACAGATTAAAAAAAACAGGATGAAAGAACGATATACAAAATTAGGGAACCAATAACTACAAAAATTACCTATAAAGGTACAGAGATAACAAACTGCTTTGAAAAATATTACCAAAAACTGTATGCTCTAAAAGAACAAGGAGGAACGGACGAAGCTAATGCACTACTGAAAAAATTGATGCTGCCTGCTGTGTCAAACAAAATGATGCCCTGACCAAAAACATAACACCCCAAGAAATTTAATTACTCAACAAATCACCAGGACCAGATGGATTCAATGCTGAGTGGTATAAGATCTATGTAAAATAACTTTCTCCTGTTCTTTTGAGAACATTTAACTGGGTTCTAAATGGGGGACATATTCCACCATCCTGGAGGGAAACAATGATAACGGTAATTCCAAAAAAAGGGAAAGACAAATTAAACTGCTCAAATTACCGCCCAATTAGTCTACTTAATCAAGATTACAAAATCTTTACATCCATATTAGCCAAGAGGTTAGAGCATATCCTCCCTGATATAATAAATTTAGATCAGACAGGGTTCATAAAGAACAGACGTACCAGGGACAACATTAGAAGAACCCTAAACGTGATCAACCACATTAAGAAAACAGACGAACAAGCAATTATAATGGGCCTAGATGCACAAAAAGTGTTTGACACCGTAGACTGGTCATTCTTACACAAAGCCTTGACCTAATTTAACTTCTCCAGTAAATTTATGAAAATAATTCAGGAACTGTACAACAAGCCTACAGGCAAAATTCGGATTAATGGGGGGCTCTCAGAAGAAATAAAAATTGAACAAGGGTGCAGACAAGGATGTTCCATGTCCCCATTACTATTTGACATATTTATTGAACCTTTGGCTCAATGGATTAGACAACACACCAAATACATGGCATAAAGATAAACCAAAATGAACAAAAACTAGCGCCATTTGCTGACGATATTTTAATTTATCTGGCAAGACCCCGGGAATCGCTCCCAGAATTACATAAATTTTGTCGGAATATGGGAAATTTTCAGGTTACAAACTAAACCCTCACAAATCTCAGGTCCTGACATTCAAATATTCACCAGACAACATTGACAAAGAATACTTCAAAATAAACTGGGACATGGAGTCAATAGTATACTTAGGAGTGACTATTCCTAAAGACCTAAGGAATATAGTATCAGTAAATTATGACCCACTACTGACTAAAATAAAAAATGACGTATCCAGATAGCCTTTTGCCCTATGTAGGCCTCATGCAAAGAATAGAAGCTATCAAAATGATGATGTTGCCAAAACTACTATATTTCTTTCAGACATTACCAGTAGAACCAACCAAATCTATGTTCCAAGAAACTGATACTGATTTCAAGATTTGGCAAGGGAAACAGCCTAGGACTAGATTTAAAACTTTACAGCTGAGTAAAAGTAAAGGAGGCCTCTCACTCCCAAACATGAGTAACTATTACAAAGCAGCACAATTAAATCCACTGGTGGAGATGTGCGACTCCTCATACACAGCAAAATGGAAGGAGATTGAATATACAAACAATGGTATCCCCTTGCAAGCAGCAATTGGAAATATAGACTTAATAGGAGTCTTTAAAGATCTCAACCCGGCCACAGAAACAGCACTTAAGACCTGGTCAAAATTAGTTTAAAAAAATAAGGAGTCCTGTCTACCGATCAGATGGATAGCATATGATCAAGACTTTACCCCAAATAAAATAGACAATACTTTTAAAAAATGGACTGAAAAGGGCTTGATCAAATATAACGATTTATATCAGAAAGGCTGCCTGGGGTCCTTTCAAGACATTAAACAAAAATATGGTCTTGAAAACTGATTTCTTTCGTTATCTACAAATCGGCACTACTTAGAAAAAACTAATAAAGATGAACCAGACAGGGCTTTTGTCGGTATATTGGATATCTTTATAAAATCATATCAATCAACTTCCGTCAACAAATTAACATCCAAATTGTATAATGAGCTACAAAATCTGGAGGGAGAGGATACATTATATATTAAGGAGAAATGGGAAAAGGATGGGAGCCACCAAATCCACACTGCAGACTGGTTAGACATTTTGAATAACTGTTGGAAATGTACATAATCACTAACATATAGGGAATTTTCTTGGAAGACTGTTACACGCTTCTTCAAAACACCAGCTCAGAGGGACAGAAACGCAGATGGATCATGCTGGAGGTTGTGCGGTTCGAAACAAGCTGGTCATTTTCACATTTTATGGAGCTGTCCCAAATTATCATCTTACTGGGGAATAATAAAGCAAAATGTGGAGACTAATAGGGTCCAATTTGGCCCTAAACTTTGAGACTATGTACTTAGGCAAACGTCCAAACTGTGTAAAGGGATTCTATAAAACATACATTCAATATAATGTTAATTGCCAGTAAAAAAGCAATCACTCGGAAATGGTTGACCGACAAAATCCCCACACTTGAAGATTGGATAAACATCATCCAAGACATTTGCAAGATGGAGGAACTGACATTCGCATTGAAACTGAAACAAGATCGATTTGAAAGATGCTGGACCCCATGGCGGACCTTCATGAACACCAGACTTGGACCTAATGGAAATGATGTGACACCCACTGCTCCTTAGATACACTGTAGGGCTTAGACCATTTGTTTAAGGTTATTTGTTAGACGGAGGAACTTGTATTCGCAATGAGACTGGAAAAGGACAAATCTGATGATTGCTGGAAACTTTAGAAGACTTTCGTGAACACCAGATCTGAACACAGAGTGTGAAAATTAGATGACATCCATTGTTCAGTAGCTACACATCATTGTTATAATTTGTTAAAGTTATCTTGTGTTACATGTGTTTGGTAAAAAAAAAAAACAGGTATATCAGACTCCAGATGTTGAATATGGTCATTACATGAAGATCTAAAATACATAGAATATTACAGTGAACAGAGACTTGGTAAAAAAAATAAAAAAAATACTATGTAGATTGTTGACGCATGTGTTTTTTTCTGTGTTGTTTTCCTTAATAAAGAACTTGAATTAAAAAAATGAAATGATAAAATAAAAACATTTCGAAATATATGCATGTTTTTAGTTGTGTAGGATAAATATTTTGAGTAATGATGAGTTATATTTGGGCCAATTTACACGGCGCGTATTTTGAGTGTAACCGCTACTTTCTCTTTGCGACTTTGCTTATCGCCTACACGACGCTGCTGGCCCCCCTCGATGACTCCGATACTTTTCTGACCCTGCTCTCAAGGTGGAAGTTTTTCGCTGACCCCCCGCTGATAATGTAAACATCTCCCGTGGAGCTTTTGTTTGAACACATGCGCGCAGCCCGCACGCGCGGACAGTCTGACATTTCACGTGTCACGCTGCAAAATATAACAGTTTAACAATAATAAACAGTATTTATGTTGGCGTGGGAGATGTAAATTTATCTGAACTACAGTATCTATCTGGACTCGTTACATTTTTTAAACAGTGCGTAACGTGCTGTGAAAATGAAGACACCAGGTTTATTTTTTATTTATTTATTTATTCAGCACCACAAAGTTTAAACACAAACACTGAGAATTAAACTGAACACACTATTAAAACACGTGAACCGAACTGTAACTACGTTAATGAACTGGACTCTTGCTGTGTGTTCATCTGGACCCATCAGAACCGCCGAACCATCAGCCTGTCAACGACAGCTTCTCCACCTGGCAGAAATAAATAAATAAATAAAAACTCAGTTGTTGTGTGATCAAAGTAAACACAAGCAAACATTATATTAAGAACGTTGATTTACCTGCTGTAAGTCAGCTGTTTATCACGGAGTAAAGTCCGGTTCTGGTCCACAGTCCACTCAGCGGTTCTGGTCCACAGGCTCAGCGTCTGGTGTGCAGCTTGTTAGATGAAGCGGGTCCCACTGACTCAAATCTGTTGACTCTTATCCAAATTCCAGCTTTAACTTGTTGTTAACTTGTTGACAACAACTTGTAGTTAGCTGATTTTAGCCAGAGAGGAAAACAGACGAGGCAGGCTCTCGGCTGCTGTTTACCTCAGGCTGCACGCATGCGCAGTAGTGAAGGTTCCAAAAATCACAGCGCCATCTAATGGCCCAGCATGGTAACTACAGTGAAATCATGAGGACGGGGGGTGGAGGGGGAGAGAGTCGTATCCACAGAATTCGACAGTGTCAACGCAAAACTTTTCACCTAATTAACATACCCAAAACATCCGTTTCCCCCACACAGTGTCCGTGTAAACAGGGCCTTTATTTCAAATAAATGTTTTCTGATTGTGACGTATTTCCGGTCCTCTGTGGGTGCCTGCATTTTCCCAGATAGCAAATGGATTGTGGACCAGGTTCCGGATCTAGCAAAGGATCCGAAATGGATGCTTAAAACAGATCCGGTTTGGAGTCCATTTGCACTCCGGATCGGATAAGGATCACAGATCCAGATCGGATATGACCCAGACCCTATCCGGATCCACTCATTAAAGAGGGTTTTTGGGTACATCCGGCCCGGATCTGTTATGGCCCCGTTCATGGAACACTTCATCTGGTCCGGATCTGGTTTGGCCCCGTTCATGGAACGCTTCATCCGGCCCGGATCCGTTTTGGACCCGTTCATGGAACGCTTCATCTGGTCCGGATCTGTTTTGGCCCCGTTCATGGAATGCTTCATCCGGCCCGGATCTGTTTTGGACCCGTTCATGGAATACTTCATCTGGCCCGGATCCGTTTTGGCCTCGTTCATAAAACGCTTCATCCGGCCCAGATCCATTTTGGACCCGTTCATGGAACGCTTAATCTGGTCCGGATCCGTTTTGGACCCGTTCATGGAACGCTTTATCCGGCCCGGATCCGTTTTGGACCCGTTCATGATACTCGTATCGGAGGTGGATTAATTTGGTCCAGAACCTTTATTTATCATGAATTGAGAGAAGTAGCTAAAAACTTGTATACCAGCTCCAAAAAGACTCCATAACATCCAACCAGTTTAACATTGAACACATGAAAATAATTTCTTGTGAAGCTGCAAAAGACCTAAAATTGGGTTTTGAGTAAATTTACAGTGTTGAGGCTGCACAATGGCGCAGTTGGTAGCACTGTTGCAGGTGTTAAAAGGAAACTTGTTCCATTTAAGATTAACGCCAAAATTACACAGCATGCGGCTCCGCCCCGCTCCGGCCCGCAGGTCGCAGCTGAGCGAGTCCAAAGCCCACTGCCTCCGCTCCGCTCAGGTCCGCCTGGATGCGCCGCTCCGAGACACGTGCGAGATCGCGCGATAAATCAAGTGATAAATAAGTAAGTCAGAACAAAACAATTCATTCGGTGGAAGAAGGAGAACAACTGTAGAGAGACTGCTGCCTTGATCTTCTCTCGTAAATGAGCTACATGGTTTGAGCAACAGGAAGTGATGTTTACATTTCAGAATAAAATACTTTTTTATTTATTTATTTCTTGTATTGCGTTTGTAGGCGTAGTCATAGTCATAAATATAATAGTTTAGTCATAGAATAGTCATAAATGATAGTTTGACAGCATTTTTGTACAAATAAATCCGTATAGAGCTAGGATTAGTCCGCCCGTGGTGATTTTATTTTGTAAATACGGATGTTGTGCTCGTTCCTTTTCCTGTTGGTGCGACGTAATCTTCAAAAGTTGACTGCGGAGCAGCTCCGGTGTCCGGCAGAAATAGAAAAATTTCTAATTTTGACGGAGTGCCGTCCGCTCGCCGCAGCTCACCGCCGCCGTGTGGAGCCAGTGTAAACTCTGTCATTGATTATAATGGGTGCGTATTTGCTGCGGAGGTCGGACCGGAGCAGGGCGGAGCCGCAACGCGTGTGGTGTAATTTTGGCGTAAGTCATCCAGGCCTTGATGAGGTGCAGCTGCGTGCGGACGTGAGGAGCGCTGCGCTGCGCTGTGCTTAATGGAGCCTTAAGTTATTGATTTAATTCAGAAATTCAATTCAAATGGACTATTTTCTTACTTTTTTTCACTATTTTGACCTTTTTTATTTTTGAAAGAAACTGTTTAGCTCCGCGGACTTTTGAGCTGTGCCTGCTCATCTGGGTGTCGAGCCCTTGAGCGCTGCTGCTTGTAGCTCGCAGCCTTGGAGGAGCCAACATCCTCGAGCTGACAAACTGGTGGATGACGTCGGACACGGCTGTCAAGTCGTGGGCTGAGGTGCGCAGTGCGAGGAGCGACAGAGGTCGTTGGACGCGGCTGTCTAGTCGTGGGCTGCGGTGCGGTGCACAGTGCGAGGAGCAACAGGTGCTGGTTGATGGACGGCGGTGCTCGGCTGTCAAACAGTGGGATCATCTCAAACGTCGGCTCTGTGAGCGGTGGCGTGCTGTGCAGCGGGGAGCTGGTGAGTCTCGCTGCTGGGTGTGCGGCATTCATGCTTGAACTGCGGAATTAACTTCCTGAAGTCGGACTCGGGTGCTGCGGCTGGTGGACGGGACCTTGTTTTTTTCACCTATTTTTTGGAAATTTACTCTTTTGGCAAATACTTTGTAACCCCTGCCAGTGGGCAAAAGGATCTGAGAACGATGGCAGGTAAATCCAATCAAAGAAAAAAGGATCAAACAGACCAAAACACAACGGATTTAGATGATATAAAAAAATCCTTGAACTTCATGAGTTCTGAACTGTCAACGGTAACAGCACAGCTGAAACTCCTGACGGGATTGTTCGAGGAAGTGAAGCAATTAAGGTTACAAATTGGCCAAAAAGACAAGAAAATATCAGAATTGGAAGAACGTTTGGAAATTTTGGATCAGTACTCAAAATTAGATAACCTGGTTATATCTGGACTTGACATTAAAGATAGATCAAGTACAAAGTTTACTGCCAAGAATGAAAATGGAAGTAAATGCTGGTGCATCTCATCTGGAAAAATGTTCCTTGGAGGAGCAGGTCGTGTCCTTTCTACAGGACAAGGAGTTTGATGTCGTCCAGGAGGACATTTCTTTGTGTCATATCCTGCCTAGCAAAAATGATAAACTAAAACCATTAATTGTAGTTCGTTTTGTTAGCAGAAAAGTAAGAAATAACGTTATCATGCAGGCAAAAAAACTACAGGGAACTAAAGTTTATATAAACGAACATTTAACAAAGAAAAATGGTAATCTAGCTCATGAAGCAAGACTGTTAAAGAAGCAGAACAAAATCACTTCAACATGGACGAGGAATGGAAAAATCTGGATTAAGACACAGGATGGACAAGTTAAAATGGTGAAAGAATCAAATGACTTAGATAAATTCAGATGATTACATAGAATGATGAGAATTGTGTTAGGAAGTATCTCACTGCATTAGTTCAACATCCTGATGAATTTGTACATTTAAAATGGAAATGTACGAAGGATCAGAGTATAAAATATATAATGTTGAGGATGCTACTAACACAAATCTTCCTACTGTAAAATGTAGCGATTACTATACTGTTGAACAGTTTAATGACATTAACATAACAAACGAAGCACTTTCTATAATTCACATAAATAGTAGAAGCATTAATGCAAACATATCTAAGATATCAGACTATTTAAAAACATTAAATAAAACTTTCTCCATAATAGCCTTGTCAGAAACATGGTTAAACGATGAAAACTCAAACAGTGCCTATATTGAAGGGTATAACTTATATCACATGAATAGAAAAAATAAAAAAGGTGGAGGGGTAGCCCTATTTGTAAAAAATGATATTAAATGTAGAATAAAAAGCGAACTGTCTATGGCTATAGACAATTTAATGGAAATGATAACAGTAGAAATAATAAATATGAAAGATAAAAATATAATAATAAGTTGTGTATATAGATCACCTGGAACTAAAATAGAATTGTTCACTGATAAAATGCTGGAAGTTCTGGGTAATAGTTGTAACAAAAAAGTATTTCTGTGTGGTGATTTTAACATTGATCTGGGGACAGTGGCCGACTCAAATGAAATCAGTACATTTATGGACTCAATGAGCAGTTTGAGTTTTTTTCCAATGATAACCAATCCAACAAGAATAACTTCACACAGTGCAACAATAATCGATAATATTTTTATTAATATTACAGATGGTGAGGTGTTGGGTGGTATCTTGATGAATGATTTGAGCGATCATTTACCTATTTTCTCAATTTACAATAATGTTGAAATTCCCTTGAAAAAAATCGACCAAAAAAACAAAATTATAAACACATCAAAAAAAAAACTTGGATAGATTCAAAGATGATTTGGATAAACAAAACTGGGATGATGTGTATGTGGACGATGTGAATTTATCTTATGAAATCTTTATGAATATTCTGGAGGTTTTGTATAAAAAAAATTGTGTGCAAAAAATTAATACAAAGAAGGTTAACATAAATCAACCTTGGATGACTAATGGTTTAAAAAATGCTTGTAAAAAAAAGAACTATCTGTACTCTTGTTTTTTGAAGTCCAGAACACTCGAGGCGGAAAACAAATATAAAGTGTACAAGAACAAGTTAACATGGATCATACGGAAACATAAAAGAGAGTATTATAGTGAATTGTTACGAAAATGTGGTGGTGATATGAGGGCAACATGGCGGGTAATGAATGGTGTTCTAAAAAAGAAAAACAAGGTTAGCGTGGATCTTTCCCAACATTATGTGGTAAATAACAAAGAAATACAGGATGATCTTGAAATTGTAAATGAATTTAATAATTACTTTGTGAATGTTGGACCCAACCTTGCGGCTGCCATACCAAAAATGGGGGACAATGTGAGTTATTTAATTGAAAATTGTGTGAACAGTATGTTCCTAAAGGGAACTGACAAAGATGAAATAATGAATGTAGTTAACAGATGTACCGACAAAAAATCGAAAGACTGTGAAGACATAGATATGATGGTGGTTAAGGAAATAATGTGTCATGTTATTGAACCATTTCAATATATATGTAATTTGTCTTTTTCAACTGGAGTTTTTCCAGATAGAATGAAGATAGCAAAGGTAATTCCTTTATTTAAAAATGGTGATAAAAGTGAATTTAACAACTATAGACCTATTTCCTTGTTGCCACAGTTTTCTAAAATTTTAGAAAAACTTTTTGTAATTAGACTTGACAACTTTCTGGAAAAAAATAACATTCTAAGTAATAGTCAGTATGGATTTCGATCAAATAGGTCAACATCCATGGCTCTAATGGAATTAATGGAACAAGTTACTACAGCTGTTGATCACAAGCTAAATTGTATAAGTATATTTGTCGATCTAAAAAAAGCATTTGACACCATTGACCATACCATTTTACTTGATAAATTGAAAAAATATGGTATTAGAGGACCTGCATTACAGTGGATATCTAGTTATTTAAAAGACAGAAAACAGTTTGTTCAAATTGAAGATGTAAGATCTGATTTAAGAAATGTATTATCTGGAGTACCACAGGGCTCTGTTCTTGGACCTAAGTTATTTATTTTATATGTGAATGATTTAATGAAGGTGTCTAGTATCCTTAAATGTATTCTTTTTGCTGATGACACTACTTTTTTTTGTTCAGGTAAAAACTTGGAACAATTGTTTGAGTTGATAAATTCTGAGTTTGTAAAAATACAGTATTGGTTTAAGTTAAACATGTTATCATTAAATCTAGTTAAAACCAATTATATGATATTTAGTAAGAAAAAGCAAACAATTGATGCTCTTTTTAAGATTGACGATTTTGAAGTATGCAGGGTAAGTGAGGTGAAGTTTTTGGGTGTAATTATTGATGAGAAGTTGTCTTGGAAACAACACGTAAATTTTGTAAAAACTAAAATATCTAGGTCCATTGCAGTGCTATATAGAGTTAGAGATTTACTAAATGATGAAGCACTATATTTGTTATACAATACGATTATACTCCCGCTCTTAATTTACTGTATAGATGTTTGGGGTACAGCATGCAAAACTGTAACCAAACCTATTTTTATTTTACAGAAGAGAGCCATAAGAATTATAGCAAGAAAACATTACTGCCATCCATCAAATGTTTTGTTTTACGAATTGAAGTTGTTGAAGTTTTATGATTTGGTTGACTATAATATTCTTTTAGTATTACACAAAGCTCAGAATTTCAATTTGCCCTTAAATATCCAAATGCTTTTTGTAAAAAGGACTAGTACTTATAATCTCAAGGGAACTGATCTTTTTGTTATGCCACAACACAGAACCAGTTTAAAGAGTAGGTCTACTTTAGTACAAGGAATAAGACTGTGGAATGGTTTGGAACCTGATATTAAAATTGCATCATCAATATCTTTATTTAAGAAAATGATTAAAATAAAAATTTTGAACAAATATTCATAAATTAAATCATATACAAACTACTATATATGGTATTATGTGAGAAATCATTTATAATCTTATTTTTGTGATTGCTGTTTGAATTGATTGTATGAATTAATTTTGTTGAAGAAGGGGCAGATATAACAAGATTTTTTTCTTCTTCTGCCTCCTTTCATTTCATGTATTTTTGATTTTATATTGTGTTTTTTGTAAACAGTATTCTTGTGTTTTTAAATTTTGAAATGAATAAATTGATTGATTGATTGATTGATTACAGATGTGACGTCACTCCCATCACTCCATTACAGATGTGACGTCACTCCCATCACTCCATTACAGATGTGACGTCACTCCCATCACTCCATTACAGATGTGACGTCACTCCCATCACTCCATTACAGATGTGACGTCACTCCCATCACTCCATTACAGATGTGACGTCACTCCCATCACTCCATTACAGATGTGACGTCACTCCCATCACTCCATTACAGATGTGACGTCACTCCCATCACTCCATTACAGATGTGACGTCACTCCCATCACTCCATTACAGATGTGACGTCACTCCCATCACTCCATTACAGATGTGACGTCACTCCCATCACTCCATTACAGATGTGACGTTAGCATGATGCTAGCTGACGTTAGCTCCCACGGTTGGTCTGAAACCAACAAAGCAGGTTGGGTTCACTGTTTCAGGTTCTGCCCGCCTCAGAGGTCCAGTCTGTGGGGCAGGAGGAGGCAGACGGAGCCGCCTGTTGATCCAGGACCTGGACTTTCAGGAGCATTTTTCAGGAAAACCTTCAGTAAACATCAGGTTTCTGCAGACTCGCGTGTCAAGTCGCCTCTCCATGACCCACGTGACTTCTGCATTCTTACAATGGGAGTCTATGAGTGTGTCAGTCAACAGTTCACCACACCCCCTCAGCCTCATCACATCAATCAATCAGTCTTCATTGACTTCACCTGTGAAGATTTGTATTTAAACTCCTTCCAAACAGAGTTTGTGACAAAAAAAAACTGGAGGTGGCGAGGAGACCGAACACGGCGAGTGCATAGTGCATTTTAAAGCGGTTTTTGGCATAATCCAGATTGTGAGTGGATTAAGATGGCTAGCAGTAGTGGGGGTACAAAGGGATTAAATACAGGAAAACGATATCTTGAGGTTGATGAAAACAATGTTGAGCTTAGGAAAAGAGTAATGATGGACAAATGTAAAGTTATATTGAGATTTAAGGAAGGACAGGGTTTGACTGGAGTAAGCCCTATTTCTTTTTCAAAAGGATTAAAGAAAGCTGTTGGAGATGTTGACCTGGCTAAAGTGTTATGGGATGGTAACCTACTTCTCATATGTAAAAATTATGAACAAAAGTCCAAGGCTTTGGACTTACAAACAGTGTGTGGTAAAGTTGTACTGGACAAGAAGATTGTTGGGGAAGAGCGAGGATCTAGAGGAGTGATATCTGGGATTCCTGTAGGAGAAAACTTGGAGGCATTGAAGATAATCAAAGGAGGTGAAATTACAAATGTGAAACGTTTACCTGCTTATAGAAGTGGGGAGAAAGTAGACAGTACATCTGTCCTGTTGTGTTTCCAGGACAGAATCTTACCGGATAAAGTGATGATAGGCTACTTGTGCTTCAGTGTGAGGACTTATATCCCACCGCCTCTAAGGTGCTATAATTGTCAGAGGTATGGACATATAGCTAGTGTTTGTAGAAGTAAACAAAGGTGTAGTAGGTGTGGAGAGGACCATTCATGCTGCAACTGTGGTGGAGGTCATTCTGCAGCATATGCAGGGTGCATGAAAAGAAAGGAAGCAGCTGAAATTCAAAAAGTTAAAAACAGATAAGAAAATTACGTATGCCGAAGCAGTGAAGGAGGTCAAAAACAATATTCCTACAAAAACGACTGTTGACAAAACAAGTGTACCAGACAATGATCAAAGTAATATCACCGTTGATAGATTGATTCCATTCCTTGCTTACGTCATAAACTGTCCAGAACAAGCAAAGACTAAGACTGAAAAGATAAAAATCATCGTAAAGGCAGCCACAAAATTATTTAATGTACAGGAGTTATCCTGGGAAAAAATACATGAGGAACTGAGACAAGGGGAAGGTACATCTGAAAATGAGGTTTCTATGAACATGGCTTGACTGTACAATGGAGTAGAACTATTTTGTGGTGGAGGGAATTTAATGCATGTTACACTTTTTAGGGACGTTAAGTTACTCAATGTGGTGAAATACGTATGTATAGTGCATTGGTTTAGTTGTGGATATATTAATTCATACGTTTTGTTAACGTTTGGGATTGATGATAATTGCCTTACTTGTGAGACAATGGTGAAGTGATATAGTTTTGGTGTGGGGAATGCAAGGGAGGTCATGATGGTCTAAATGGTGACTTAAGTGTGTACTGTATAGGTAAGAGAGTTGATAGTTAGGGATTTAAAATTGGGTAGAAGTCAGTTGGATGTGAGGGAGTTCTGCGACGACTGTGCACTTTGAATAGAATTACTGTACTAACATCTAGTCCATACTCCAATCTGGAAGGTGGCGGTAATGTACCTTAAGTTGTTTGCCAACCGCCATAAAACCACAAGAAGAAGAAGAAGTTTGTGACAAAAGCATTCAGTATGGACCCAACCAAATATGATGAGTTGCTAAATTATCCGTGTGGGAAGGAATTTCCCCCTCACGCAGGTAAAAAAAAATTGCTCTATTATTAAAAGGAGAGCGATAAACTTTGAGAATGAAGGTAAGTGTATGACTCGTGACTAAGGAGCATGGCTAAGGCAGCTGCTTTTTTTGTGTACTACTTATATTTAACCTTGCTGCTTAATTTCATTCAGCCTCTTCATACTGTTCTACAGGTGATGTCCTTTATTATAAAGGGACACTTCGCCAGGTGTTAAAAGCAGCCAAGGCCTGGGAAGCGTTCCAGAATTTGCACTGTGAAGTTACTGCTTCTCACCGTGGCCAGAAAAAGAGCAGAGATATCTTATCTCAAAATTATTGCTGGCCAGGGATGACTAAGGATATCCAGAAATGGGTAAGTCAATTATTATTATTTTTTTTATTACACATTAAGTTTACAGATGATATTGTTAGTCGATTGTTTTGAAAAGGGGCAGATGTACCGGTAATATTTTTCTTTCTGCTGCCTTTCATTTTATATTTTTATAAGATACGTGTGATTTATTTTTATAAAATGAATAAATAAATAAAACTAAAACATAACGGCATTCATAAAATCCCGTTCCATATTTTTTCGAGTGATTTCAGGAAGACACTGTTTTTAAAGACAACGTAATTTATGATGGAATATTATTACCCTTTTCTTTAATTGTAATTAGTGCCTTCATAAAGAAGCAATGTTCACATGTAAGATGGATATTTGAGCTTTGTGAATGGCAGCCAAAATATGTTAATATTGGATTTATTATTATTATTTTTTGTGTGTGTGTGTGTGGGGGGGGGTTAGACATATTACAACTCTTATATTAATACATGTACAGTATTACAATTTTTGTCACATTTCACAGGTGTCACAGTGTAATGTGTGCCACCCTCGCCAGGAGGCAGACCAACCAACCATGGTACAAATTCCTAGTTCATTTACTAACAATGAAAGCATCGTAACAAATATTTGGATAAAGGAATTCATGTATTTTTATATTATACTTGGCATGTATTTTTCAAAGTTATTATTAAAAGGGGAAAGTAAATGGTTCAAGATGATGCCCATAATTAAGGTAAAATTTTGCAGGCAGTTTAACAAGCTATGTTAAGTATACATTTTTAAATATTTTATTAGCATATAGTTTTCAAACTTCTGGTGGTGTTTGATACTTTTCTGGTTGTAAAGTGTATTGCACATACCTAATACTGTATAAATTATGTAATGATGTTTATTGTATTAAGACATTTCAGTAAATGCTTTGAAACCACAATTCAAGTATTACTTTTTATTTTTTGGAGGAAGTAAAGAGTTAGCAGAAACAGTTTGGTTCAAGTATTTAATGTTCTTTAAGTATAGTGTGGTCACAATATATGACAGTGCTACCATATTCTGTGACCGTCTATATTTTAATAATACTCATTATATTAGCAGTCAGATCATTTTTATTTACTTAGAGGAAGTAAAGAGTCATCAGAAACAGAGTGGTTCATATTTCCACAATGATCATGAATTACTAGTCCAATCTTTTTTTTTTTTTGTAAACTATTGTTGTATCTCAACACCTGAGTCATTGCTGTCACTTTGTGCTGCGTGGAGTTTGTTTTTGTAGAAAAAGACACGTAAAGACGAGTCACACAGACCACAAGCAGCTGCCACGGTGACTGGAGACGAACGTCCTCCTGCAGCAGCCAGAGTGTCTCTTTGTGAGTTTTGTCATCACTTATGAACGTGGAGAATCTTTTATGTTTATTCCCAAAGTTCAGAGAGCTGCAGAGGTTCTCTATATCTGTATTTTAGAAAATCTGATGCGTGTGCATGGTTCTTCTGATTGTTTTTACCCCACACAGACAGACCAGTCAGAGGTGCAGGAGCTGCCACAGATACTGCTGGTCCTTCTAGAGGTAAGATGCATTCAGTTAATGAGGTGATACATTTGTGGTGTTCCATGATGAATTTCTTGTTTTATCAGCTGTCCTGAAACAGCCTGCAGCTTCCACTGCTCCAAAAGGTGCCACCAACACAAAATCACCTGCCAGTGCAAAAACAGGCGAGTTTCTTTTGGGTTTTGTTTTTAAATTAAACCAGGCCCTTTTTAAGGTATAGGCTAAATGTTAAATATCCCGATGCATGCTCAATAATCCAGGTAGAAAAACCTTTAAAAAAAAGTTACGGTAAGTCAGGTCCTCTGGACATTCAAAAAACAAAAAAGTAGAAACGTTTCGTCTTTTGTCCGAAAGACTTCCTCAGTCTGAGGAGCTGTATTCAGCTCAGTCTTATAAATAGCACCTTATCACAGTGGATCAACCAGTTTGCTGATGACAGCTGAAACCAGCTGCTCACATGATCAAGGAGGACCATCAGTCTAATGATGGATCGTTAGCACCCTGATGGTTGTTTGCCATTCACAGAGGGCTGAGTGATACTAGCAATAACAGCATTGTAAGAGGGAAAAAGAAACTGTCCATCATTAAACAGAGGTGGAGGCCTCCGTGTTCAACTGTCCCCGTCTTACAATGCTGTTATTGCTAGCATCACTGTCACCCTGTGAATAATTAGCAACCATGAGCAAACAGCTGATGGCTGCTAGCTGTTAAGGTTGTTAGGCTGATGGTCCTGTTAGCATGTGAACAGCTAGTTCTGGATGTCACCAGCAAACTGGGTGAGCCACTATGAGAAGGTGCTATTTATAATAGTATGGTTAAATAAATAAATAAGACTTAGTTTAGTGCAGCTCCTCAGGCTGACTAACGTATTTTGGATAAAAGGCAAAATGTTTTAACAAGAATCCGTTTAGAGGATCTGACTCAACTTTGTTAGCGTTAAAGTTAAATTAAAGTTAAAAAGTTTAATTATAATTCACCTGGAACGTTGTTTAGGAGAAATTATCAGTGCAATTTTTTTGTTCTTTGTTTTATATAAAAACTTACTGGTATTTTTGTTTGTTGTGCTTTTGTGTGTCTTTTGTTAAGATTGACATAATTAATATGGTGCGCTCTTCACCTACGTCATCACTGTGGGACTACTTCAGGCGTGGTGTTGGCGCAGCTGTGTTAAGTTGGAGTGGATGGTCAAAGCGTCTGTATCTACTGAATTATCTGCGTGGAATAAACCTCCTGAACTAGCGCTGAATCGTGGACCTCACTTTGTCCGATGTGTCCTGCCCTAAAGATGATGAACTTAACAGGTTATGGGCCCAGAAGGGAGATGGAAGGTCGTTGGCAAAGAATGTGCTTCGACGGAGAAAAGCGGAACTACGAGCTGTGGGAAACGAAGTTCCTGGGACACCTCCGACTACAAGGTCTGAAAAATATGATTCTACTGAAAGTCGAGCCAGATGCAGAGGTAGAAGAGGATGACGCAGCGAAAAATGAGAAGGAGTATGCAGAACTGATACAGTTTCTTGAGGACAAAAGTTTGTCTTCGATTGTGAGAGAGGCAACAGAAGGCAGGAAAGCATTACAAATCCGGCGAGACCATTACGCGGGCAGAGGAAAACCGCGAGCAGTCAGCCTCTGTACAGAACCGACATCCTTCCAGAAAACTGCAAGTGGCTTCAAGAGCGGAGCAATAATAATAATGAATTCAATTTATAACGCACTTTTCATTAATGAAAATCTCATCAGTGCGAAGACAAGAAGCTGAAAGAAATTGAAAGAATTTTAAAGAAGCTGGAATGAGCTGAAAGAATCTGAACAAGGAGCTGAAATGAACTGAAAGAAATCGAAAGAACAAATGATCGATGTGTGTTTTACACATCAAAGACCAGAATGCCAGAAGTTAAAAATGCAGTGGGGGTTTTCACGTCTAAAGTAACAAATATAAAAGAAACTTATTAGGTTGTACAGAGTCATGTCGATCATTGTGTATATGTGATAATATGTCCTGCGGACAGTAAACGCACCACAGTTGCTGCGATGCGATTGGTGGGTCTGGGGCTGGCTTCCTGTTTAAAACGGAGCCAGCCTCCAGGGGTGAACACACGTCATCCGCCTTCCGGCGGCTGTAGCTAGTGTTTTCTAATTATATTTCCTCTTACTTAGCTACTTTAAAGTACTGTACTAATGCCAAAGCTTTAAAAACTAAAACAATCTGTAACGAATTTCTGTTGTAAGCTGCCCAAGACACATTTTTGTTTTTGTTTATGTGCCTTTATTCTCTTTTGTGCTATGCATGCCTTAAGTCTCGAGCCTTGTTTGACATTGTAAGTTTTTTTTGTACTTGTTTTTTCTATAAATAAAAAAAATAAAATAAAGGCTGTGTCACGCGCTAGCTGGGCGCTTTTGGTCACACAAGCTTCATGTTTCCCTCTTGCTAGAGGTGAAACTCGGTGTTCGCTGCTGTTTGTCCTTGCGGTGTGTTTGCTGCTTTCCGGATGGTCCCGACTGGTGCTGCCCTCCATCTGGGTCGTTTGACTGCCGACCGGTCCTGTATCGGTGTCCGCTGGCTGGACGGCGTGGGGCGTGCTGCGTCACGCGTCCTGCGGGCCGAGTTGGGCTTAACGCCCAGCTCAACTGAACAGGCGTCTGCTGGAGTGGCGTCTCTTCCGGAGTGACAGATCAGACCAGGGTGGACTTTGGACTGTCGTCGTGTGATCATAAAAGGATCCTTCCAGGCGGTGACTGACTACCGTTTGGTGTGGGAAATGTATGTTTGTGTGTGATTTTGTGTGTGATTTTCCTATTTTAAATGGACTGCCATAGTTGCACTTTTAAATGTTAATTGGAGTTGACTGCCTTTTTAATTTGTAAATATTTTAAATTTAGGATTTTATTTAATTAAACTACTGTGCAATTTAACTGGTGTCAGTGTGTAAACTTGTCCCAAACCTCCTCTGCAAACGGGCCTGCGTGCTTTTAAAGGTAACATTTTAGGTACAACCATTTTAACCAATTTTATTTATTTAAAATAGTATATTTAAACCTTTTAAACTTCAGAACTCAATTTTAACCACACCCGACCCGGCTACATATATATGAAACAAAGCAAAGTTTGTGTGTTGTACAGTTTTGTATTTATTTATTTTTTATAAAATGAACTGAAGAAAAAAAATGTGTGTGGAATAATAACTGTACAATGAGATAATTGAGTGATTTTGTACAGTGAGAGAGCGAGTGGGGGTGTTAAGACTGACGTAATTAATATGGTGCGCTCTTCACTTACGTCATCACTGTGGGACTACTTAAAGGTTCAGTCTGCAGTTTCTGTAGAACATCAGCACTTAGAAAAAATTTCAACAAGCAAAGCATTCTGATCCCTCCCCCTCAGAGCCATATATGGCTCTGCCCCCTTGTGGTCTGTTGAAATTCAAATTCAAGCTCTGTTTTTATTGGCTGGTTACAAACTTTGTTTTTATTGGATGGAAAATGGCGGGTCACTTTTTCTTTTTAGAAATGCTTATTTACCACCTGGAGAAGCAAGGGGACAATATTTTTTTTTGTTTTTTTCAGAGATTACCTCTCTAACATCAATCTAGTGACAGAGTGAAGAAATATGTTAAAAATATATTGTTAGAAAAGTTACATATAGCAGCTTTAAGGCGTGGTGTTGGCGCAGCTGTGTTGAGTTGGAGTGGATGGTCAAAGCGTCTATCTACTGAATTATCTGCGTGGAATAAACCTCCTGAACTAGAGCTGAATCATGGACCTCACTTTGTCCGACGTGTCCTGCCCTAAAGATGACGAACTTAACATCTTTATTCTGACATTAAGTGAACATTTTAAACACAGACCGACCGTAGAGGAAATCTAAATAAATTATATGTAAAGTGTTTTTATTGTGCCTGAACAAATGTACAACTTGTGACGTGGTCTCAGGAAATCATAGCAAGATATAGAAATAATAGAAATAATTTTGGAAGAAGGCAATTAGTGGCTTGACATTATTTTATTATTTTTTATTGTACTCCATGAACACCCCATGAGGAATTAATTCCCTGCATTTTTCCCCATCACACATGTGGAGCAGAGAGCTGCCATCAGTCCAGGATGGCTGAACTTGAAAAGGAGGTTGAGACCCAAAAGAGCAAAACCAGTTTAGAGGGAGATGCTTTTAAAATCAATATAATAATAATAATTATTATTATTTATTTATTCCTTCAATGATTTGGTTTTCTTCATATAGCGAGTATGAAGTGGAGCTTGAGGCTTTGTCAGGTGTCCGAGAAGAGAAAAGCGTCCTTGAAAAGAAGCTCTGCATCTTGGAGGAATCTTCCAAAGCTCTGGAGACTCAGCTGCAGGCCATGAAGGTAAAGAGTCTCCATTGAACGCGGGTGTTTTAAATGCTGGTGTTTATTCATTTGGTGACCATGACCTGTTTAAATGGATTTAGTAACAGATTTGATTTTTGTTTTACTTCAGGCTAACCTAAGAAGCTCTGAAGAAGAGATCTGCACTCTTAAAGAAACCGTGGCTCAGCAGGAAGATGAACTCCATGCTGGAGATGAGCGCAGACGGCTTCATAACCTCATCCAGGAGCTCAAGGTGAGTTACCGCCTGGTTCAACCAGGAAGTACTGGTACCCTAACACTCTCATCCAGGAGCTCAAGGTGAGTTACCGCCTGTTCAACCAGGAAGTACTGGTACCCTAACACTCTCAGATACACATCCTTTAGGATTGTCTGTTGTCCACTGTTGTCATCACTCTTTGTTAAAATCATGTCTCTCTTGTGAATGAGTCTGCGAGGCTCAATGGGACTAACCTGTATACTGTAAATAAAAGTTAAATGGAAAAAGATGAGGGGGTTTAGAACCACAGGAGCATTTCTCTAGTTCTTACAACCATTTAAGTCACTTCAAATTTATTTTGATGTGTGATGAAGGAACTGGTCCTTTGAAGTTCTTATAACTTGTTTTTAGGGTCTTTTGTTTTAGTCTATTAATCTAAGATCAATCTTTTTCCTCTCCGTGATTTGATCACATTGTTCTGACGTTTTCACCTGCAAGTCTTTGAAAATCCATCACTGATGAAATGATGACCTTTTCTTCCAGGGAAACAGGGTGTTTTGCAGAGTGCGCCCTCTTGTGGATGGAGGACCGAGCGGTCACATCCAGCTCTCAGCAAACAACAAGTTGATCACGCTGACCAGAACTGAGGAGGTCAGAATCACGTCGGCAAATTGTTTTATTCTCCAGGCCACAACGGCCACTTTATATCAAACATTAACAAAAATAATGTATGAGCTGTGAAGTTGATAACTTGTTTCTGTCATCACAAAAGAAGTTTGGTTGTTGTTGAGAACTTCTGAGTGAATTCTGTTTTTTTTTCTTCTTCTTCTGCTAGTCAGTCTAGAAAAAGTGAGTGACTACGAAGAACTATGATTTTACTTTTGACCGTGTGTTTGGCCCCCAGGCCTTGCAGCAGGAGATAAATATGAACCAACCAAATCAAATCTTTCTCATCTCTCACAGGAATAAGCTTCATTTTTTATTTTTATTTTTTTTCAGATTTTTGATGAAATCTCCCTCCTGGTTCAGTCAGCCCTGGACGGCCATAACGTTTGTATTTTTGCTTACGGTCAAACGGGAAGCGGGAAAACCTACACCATGGAGGGGGAGGAGGTTGACGACTGCATGGGAGTCATTCCGAGAGCCGTGCGACAAATTTACAGAGCTGGAGAAAAACTGAAGTCGCAGGGCTGGGAGGTTGGTTAAAAAATAAATTGAAATTTATTTCCAGAAACACTAATTTCACAGAACAAACTTGTGTCTGAGATGTGGTGGGAAGAAATAATCTTTACGGTCATTTAACAAGGGGACTTTTCTGTTTGAATCTCAGATCTCCTTCACTGCCAGCTTCGTTGAAATTTATAACAAGACCCTGCGAGACCTGTTGTACACCGGAGAGTCAAACAAAAGACCTGAGCACGAGATCAGGAAGACCTCAAGCAACGAGGTGACCGTCACCAACCTCACCTACAGGAAGGTGGACGAAGAGGATCAGGTACGGCAGACACATTTCCTGGTGTGTTCGGCAACCAAAGTTGAGACCTATAAAAGTTATAATTTAAAACTGATAATTAAGAATCAGTAATTTGGCGGAGGTATGGTGTAGGACGTGTTTCTCTGAGCTCCTGCAGATCCTTTAAAATCCGTATAACAAACAGCTTTAACTACGTTAAAATCAGCTGAAGAACTCTGGAGAGTATATCTTGGGTCATTAATAGCTGGACAATCCGAACAAAATTATCCTGAATGGCCGAAAAACTGCAAAAATATAGATACGGAAGCGAGGCTGCTGCAAAGCCGCCGGCCAGGACTACGAGACAACGAGCAGCAGCTGACGCGGCCCCACCCTCAAACACCGGGATTGAAGAACCAAATATGAGTATGGAAGAAATAAAAGAAGATATTTTATCGTCACTAAGAGGAGAAATTGCTCAAGTGATAAGAGACGAACTTAAAGCTGCATTAGCGGAAGATTTTCAAGCTTTAAGATCCGAACTGCAAGCTGTTCGCTCTGAAATTGTTAACAGCTCAAAGACTGTTCAAGCTGAAGTGGATATTATTAAAACAGATGTCCTGGATTTACAGGGAGGCCTGTCAAAGTGGTCAGACGACGTCACTTCGCTTCAGTCTACTGTAACAAGTTTACAGAAAGAAATGTTAACGCTCAAAAATAAATGTGAAGACCTAGAAGGGAGGATGAGAAGATCTAATATTCGGATAGTGGGCATTGAAGAACGCCCAGGCTCCAGCTCTCCTCAAGCTGTAGCTAAAATCATCAAAGAAGTGCTACAGTTGGATAAAGAAATAAAGGTGGACAGATCACATCGCACGCTTACCGGGAGTCGCACCGGGAATCGTGAGTCTCCAAGAGTCATCATCGCTAAACTTCATAATGACGGGGACGCAGCGGAGGTCCTGAGGACAGCCAGAGGCAAAGCTCCACTTCTCTACAACGGGAGCCGCGTCTCCTTCTTCCCCGACTACACGGCGCAGTGTAGCCAAAGCCAGAGCTGCCTTCACGGAGGTGCGGAGAGCGCTACACGGAATTAAGGAGGTTCGTTATGGTCTACTTTACCCAGCCCGACTTCGGATTACATATCGTAATGAAGAAAAGGAGTTCTTGGATCCCAAAACAGCTATGGAATATGTCCAGAACAATATCATCACTTCTTGGTCTACTGCCCTCATACATCTCCTCCTACATGTCTTTGCGTGAGTGCAGCTACAGTGTGCGCTCTCAGGACATGATTACCTGCAGTGTTCCGTCAGTGAGGACTGAACTTGGAAAAAGGGCCTTCTCCTACTCTGCTCCTGCTTCATGGAATATCTTACAAAAAGATCTGAAGCTCTCGGCCTTGACTTCTCTAAATGGTTTTCAGAATCTGTTGGAATCCTGGCAAAAACCAATGCAGATTTGTTCCTGTCTTTGATTTTATACGTCTACCTTATAATGTTTTGCTAGTTTTTTGATACTTTGTTAAAAAAAAAAAAAAACTTTCTTTTGTTTTTTTCTCTCTTTTGTTTTCTATTGTTTATTGTTTGTTTGTTTATTGTTTAATGAAATTCTATCACTGCTGTTCATTGTTCTTTAGTTTTAGCAGGTCGCTTTCGTAAATGAGCCCATGAGGTTCAAAAGATTTACCTGACTAAATAAAGGTTGAATGAATGAATGAATCATCCAAACAGAGACAGCTGAATAAGGTACGGAGCGCTCAGAGTCAGAGAACACTAAAAAAAAAAGAACACTCTAAAAAATATCTCGTTAGTTTTACTAACTCTTATACAGCTCCTTCTTATATACTCTGGCGTATGAGCAAATATGCCGTTTTATTTTGTTTCCCCATTTCTTTTTTGTTCTTTGATTTGCAGGAGCTTGTGCAGAATATATTAATACTGTGATTTGAGTTTATTTTCCTCGCATATCTAAGCGCACGTATTGCACACTAATATTCAATCTTTGTTGTGCACTTTTGCGGCTTACTTTAGCTGCTGCGGACTACGTCCCAAATAATTAAGCATAGCTTTTACTTGGTTTGGTTTTGTTTAGATTTGATCCCTTGGTATCTTGGGGATCTTATGCAATTATTTTGTAAAAAACTATTCCTTTCTTTCCATTATTATTATTTTGTATTATTATTTGTTAATGGCTATATTTTTGAGACTAGAAGTGTTGGTTATAGTAGTTTAAATTTTGTTTTTCCCTTCTACGGTCAAATCTGTGCTCACTCTGTGCCCATTAGACTTCACACAGATAAGACGGTAATATGCATGAAGTTGTTGTTACCAGTCATGATAATTTTTGAGATGATTAAATATAGTTTAAATAGAGAGAATGGGTGACCCACTTAAAATTGTAACTTATAATGTAAGAGGGCTCCATAATGTTGTCAAAAGAAAGAAAATATTGAACCAATTAAAACAAATTAATTGTCACATAGCTTTCTTGCAAGAAACCCATCTATCTGATACAGAGCATGAAAAATTAAAAAAATCTTGGGCAGATAAGGCTTTTTACTCATCCCACCGATCGGGGAAAAAAAAGGGTGTTGTCATACTTTTGCATCGGCAGATTAATTTCACACTAACGCGGCTACATAGAGATACAGAGGGAAGATACGTATTGGTTAATGGTATAATTGATGGTAGAGAAGTTTCGTTTGTTAATGCTTATGCACCCAATACGGATGCACCTGATTTCATAAAGTCATTATTTAAGGTAATTATACAGTACAGCACTGGGCTGTTGTTACTGGGGGGGGACTTCAATTGTACCATGTCACAAATACTGGACAGGATGCCTACACCAAAAACCCCACTCTCTAGGATGAGCAGGATGCTTAAACATCAGATTATAGAGGCAGGAATTGTAGATGTATGGAGAAGTAGGTTTCCCAGAACTAAAGACTTCACTTTCTACTCTAGTAGGCATGCTTCCTACTCCAGGATCGATTACTTTTTTACCCCAAAATTAGAAATGAATAGAATAGTAGAGATAGAAATATTACCTATTACTATCTCTGATCATGCACCCGTCTTATTAAAATGGGATATAGGACATAGGCTAACATCTAAACAATGGAGGCTTAATACGTCACTGCTTAATGACAATACATTTGTTGCATTTATTGCAGATGAGCTCAAGATCTACCTAGAAACTAATATATCTACAGAAATAACACCTCTGATAATATGGGACTGCGCCAAAGCATTTCTGCGAGGCCGCATAATTTCCTTCACGTCTGCAAGGAAAAAACAGAAGAATGCTAAACGAAAAGATTTGGAGGACAAAATCAAAGATTTAGAGGGTAAACATAAAAGACAGGCCTCAGCTAAAATAATGAAGGAATTAAATGCAGCCCGCAGACAATTAAATAGCCTATTATCAGATAAAGTAGAGGGCAACTTGAGGTTCACTAACCAAAAATATTATGAATATGGTGAAAAAGCTAGTAGGTTATTGGCATTTAGATTGAGGAAACAACAGTCCTCCAACTTGGTTCATAAAATAAAATTCCAAGAGAATATGGAGACCAAAACCGACAAAATTGCAGAGGCCTTTGCAAAATTCTATAAATCATTATATACCAATTTTGATACATGTAATAATGACCAAGAGATTATAGATTTTTTAAATAATATAAAACTGAATCACTTAACGGATGAAGCAGCTTTGAAATTAGATCAGCCGATTGAGGAGTGGGAGATCAAGCAGGTAATTAAATCACTTAAGAACAACAAAAGTCCAGGACCAGATGGATTTCCCAACGATTTCTATAAAACATTTATAGATCTCGTGGCTCCCTTGCTGTTAAAAGCATACCATTATGCTCTAAAATCCAAAACCTTGGCACCATCCTGGACAGATGCTACTATTGTTGTAATTCTCAAAGAGGGCAAGGATCCTACAGACTTACAATCCTATAGACCTATATCACTGCTGAACACAGACCTACGTATACTTACAGCAATTCTTGCAAGAAGACTTAACAAATTTATCACACAAATTATACATCCTGATCAGACAGGATTTATTGCAGGCAGATACTATACTGATAATCTAAGACGTTTATTAAATTTAATAACTATACAAAAAGAAAGGAAGGAGGATTCAGTAATTATATCGTTAGATGCTCAAAAGGCGTTTGACAGAGTGTCATGGAAATTTCTAATTCATAGTTTGAAAAGCTTTGGATTCGGACCACATTTTGTTGATTGGGTGCAAACACTTTACTCTTCTCCACAGGCAGCAGTCAAAGTTAATGGCTTTAGGTCCGATAGATTCCCACTAGAACGGGGGTGTAGACAGGGCTGCTCGCTTTCTCCTCTTCTGTTTGCCATTAGTATTGAACCGTTAGCCCAAATCATTAGAGATGATTTTAATATTAAAGGGATAGAAATCAACAAAGATCTACACAAGATATCATTATATGCCGATGATGTATTACTGTACCTTACGGAACCCACATCAACAATTCCTTACCTAAAAGAGATCATCTATAAATATGGATTTTACTCAGGCTACAAAATTAATGTAGAAAAAACGGAAGCTATGGATGTAAATGGCACAATTTCAGA
>JBBPBX010020873.1:15839-42940 GCA_038048925.1 Garcialebias charrua | reverse complement strand
GTTAGGTGAAGTCTTGGTTCAGTTTCTCAGTCCAAAATTATATACAGGTAACAACGTTCATCTGATGAACGTGCCCCTCTGACAAAACCTCTGGCCCCAGCTTGGCCCCACCAGTACAACTGGTCTAGAACCGCCACTGGCACACATGCTTTTTGCCCCGCTCCCCTCAGGAAGGAGGTTGAGGAGCATTAAGTGTAGAACCACTAGACTGAGGAACAGCTTCTACCCTGAGGCTGTTAGACTCATGAATATCTAACCAGAATAATCACTGTGAAAATATCACATCATGTTGCTGCTGATCTGTTTCATGTTGCTGCTGATCTGTTTCATGTTGCTGCTGATCTGTTTCATGTTGCTGCTGATCTGTTTCATGTTGCTGCTGATCTGTTTCATGTTGCTGCTGATCTGTTTCATGTTGCTGCTGATCTGTTTCATGTTGCTGCTGATCTGTTTCATGTTGCTGCTGATCTGTTTCATGTTGCTGCTGATCTGTTTCATGTTGCTGCTGATCTGTTTCATGTTGCTGCTGATCTGTTTCATGTTGCTGCTGATCTGTTTCATGTTGCTGCTGATCTGTTTCATGTTGCTGCTGATCTGTTTCATGTTGCTGCTGATCTGTTTCATGTTGCTGCTGATCTGTTTCATGTTGCTGCTGATCTGTTTCATGTTGCTGCTGATCTGTTTCATGTTGCTGCTGATCTGTTTCATGTTGCTGCTGATCTGTTTCATGTTGCTGCTGATCTGTTTCATGTTGCTGCTGATCTGTTTCATGTTGCTGCTGATCTGTTTCATGTTGCTGCTGATCTGTTTCATGTTGCTGCTGATCTGTTTCATGTTGCTGCTGATCTGTTTCATGTTGCTGCTGATCTGTTTCATGTTGCTGCTGATCTGTTTCATGTTGCTGCTGATCTGTTTCATGTTGCTGCTGATCTGTTTCATGTTGCTGCTGATCTGTTTCATGTTGCTGCTGATCTGTTTCATGTTGCTGCTGATCTGTTTCATGTTGCTGCTGATCTGTTTCATGTTGCTGCTGATCTGTTTCATGTTGCTGCTGATCTGTTTCATGTTGCTGCTGATCTGTTTCATGTTGCTGCTGATCTGTTTCATGTTGCTGCTGATCTGTTTCATGTTGCTGCTGATCTGTTTCATGTTGCTGCTGATCTGTTTCATGTTGCTGCTGATCTGTTTCATGTTGCTGCTGATCTGTTTCATGTTGCTGCTGATCTGTTTCATGTTGCTGCTGATCTGTTTCATGTTGCTGCTGATCTGTTTCATGTTGCTGCTGATCTGTTTCATGTTGCTGCTGATCTGTTTCATGTTGCTGCTGATCTGTTTCATGTTGCTGCTGATCTGTTTCATGTTGCTGCTGATCTGTTTCATGTTGCTGCTGATCTGTTTCATGTTGCTGCTGATCTGTTTCATGTTGCTGCTGATCTGTTTCATGTTGCTGCTGATCTGTTTCATGTTGCTGCTGATCTGTTTCATGTTGCTGCTGATCTGTTTCATGTTGCTGCTGATCTGTTTCATGTTGCTGCTGATCTGTTTCATGTTGCTGCTGATCTGTTTCATGTTGCTGCTGATCTGTTTCATGTTGCTGCTGATCTGTTTCATGTTGCTGCTGATCTGTTTCATGTTGCTGCTGATCTGTTTCATGTTGCTGCTGATCTGTTTCATGTTGCTGCTGATCTGTTTCATGTTGCTGCTGATCTGTTTCATGTTGCTGCTGATCTGTTTCATGTTGCTGCTGATCTGTTTCATGTTGCTGCTGATCTGTTTCATGTTGCTGCTGATCTGTTTCATGTTGCTGCTGATCTGTTTCATGTTGCTGCTGATCTGTTTCATGTTGCTGCTGATCTGTTTCATGTTGCTGCTGATCTGTTTCATGTTGCTGCTGATCTGTTTCATGTTGCTGCTGATCTGTTTCATGTTGCTGCTGATCTGTTTCATGTTGCTGCTGATCTGTTTCATGTTGCTGCTGATCTGTTTCATGTTGCTGCTGATCTGTTTCATGTTGCTGCTGATCTGTTTCATGTTGCTGCTGATCTGTTTCATGTTGCTGCTGATCTGTTTCATGTTGCTGCTGATCTGTTTCATGTTGCTGCTGATCTGTTTCATGTTGCTGCTGATCTGTTTCATGTTGCTGCTGATCTGTTTCATGTTGCTGCTGATCTGTTTCATGTTGCTGCTGATCTGTTTCATGTTGCTGCTGATCTGTTTCATGTTGCTGCTGATCTGTTTCATGTTGCTGCTGATCTGTTTCATGTTGCTGCTGATCTGTTTCATGTTGCTGCTGATCTGTTTCATGTTGCTGCTGATCTGTTTCATGTTGCTGCTGATCTGTTTCATGTTGCTGCTGATCTGTTTCATGTTGCTGCTGATCTGTTTCATGTTGCTGCTGATCTGTTTCATGTTGCTGCTGATCTGTTTCATGTTGCTGCTGATCTGTTTCATGTTGCTGCTGATCTGTTTCATGTTGCTGCTGATCTGTTTCATGTTGCTGCTGATCTGTTTCATGTTGCTGTGTTCATCTGTGCTCATCTGCTCACACAGACTCATGTTCATGCTGCTGTTTGGTGTATTGTTTTTATGATATTAGTGCTTAGTGTATTTTTAGTTGACATTTTCCTTAGTTCATATCTTAGATGTTATTACTGTTTTTCTTTTACATGTTATTGTTGGATGTTACTGGGACCCTGAGTACATAATCTCGTTCCACTACATGTACCACATGTGGTGCAAATGACAAATACATAAACTCTCTCTGATATGTGTGTGTATGTATGTATACAGATTTAAAGATTTAAAGATTTATTGTGGGCTTAATGTAAAAAGCAACAACTTGGATTTTCATTACATCTTAAAGATGGTGTTGTTCACTGGGAAAGCTGGTTTCTGCAGGAAAGGGGTTTGGATCAGAGAGGAAACCTTAACCCACCTTCATGAAAGGTTCTGGATTCTGTTTCAGGCCTGAGTGCAGGAACCTGCTGAGTCTGTACTGTGAGTTTTCTGAGCTATCATCTTTCTAAGATTCAGGGTGTGTTTGCTTTCCCTCATAAAACAATGTTGACAGTAAAGCGATCCAGCTACCTGACTCCACAAGGACTCCACCCACGTCAGCTGTTAGAAATAAAGTCAAATACGTGTCGGTTAACTCACATAGTGAGCTTAATGCTGAACGTATCATGATGCATCAATTGGAATAAAGTTTGAAACCAACCGTGTAAAAGAAATACTGCTTCTAAATCAAGAAGAGATTAACTTAATTAATACAGTGTTTTTCAACCACTGTTCCGTGGCACACTAGTGTGCCGCGAGTGATCGTCAGGTGTGCCGTGGAAATTATCCAATTTCACTTAACTGGTCTAAAAAGATTTTTGAAAACAAATTAATTATCTAATAATATTCCATTTTTGAGTGTCTGTGCTGTAGTAAGGCTCCAGTATAGCTCAGCGTTCGGCCGTATGCCGATCCGTGTGCGCGTTCTGTGCACAGGCAGTTCACCCCCATTGCTCGGCGTGAGGCTCCAGCGTTTTCGCACCAAATTCTTGACATCATTTGAGCAGATGCAGGGCGGAGCATTTACTACGGGACAAATTGAGGTCACTGATTGGTCATTTGCTGACACGCCTATTGAACTGATTGACAGATCGGGTGGAAAAAAGGCGAGAGCTTGCAGCTTCTGCGCAATACCGGGTTTCCCGCCATTTTTATAGGCGGAAGATGGTGAAAAAACAGACTAGAGCTACCAGCTTCTGCTGCAGCGGTGTTCTGTTTTTATATGTTAATAAAAAGTTATAAAAAACAAAAAACAAAACAGGGAGCGCTGGTCCTGCAGCCCACACATCAGACAATTACACCAGGAAATCTGCAGAACCTCGCGCAGCCACGTTGGACATGAGTTTAATTCGCTCGTGACAAATTCATTCATTTCTCATCATTTCAGTCATGGAGTCAGCGGAGGAGGAAGCAATCACTTGACTTTTGGCAAAAAACAAAACAAAAGAAAAGGCCAGATCTGGAATGAAGAAGGGGAATTTAATAAATTTGTGTCACATACAGTGCAATTTGAAAGTGCAATTTGAAATAAGAAATATAAAATATGATAAAAATACATTTTTGTGTTTATTTCATTCCTATTCAAGACACTTTGATAAGAATGACTACCGGTATACAGTATATTTAATATAGGCGGATACAGTGTATCTTTGTTTACAATTTTGGTTGGTGGTGTGCCTCGCGATTTTTTCAATGAAAACACCGTGCCTTGGCTCAAAAAAGGTTGAAAAACACTGAATTAATTCATCCATCCATCCATCCATCCATCTTCTTCCGCTTATCCGGGGTCGGGTCGCGGGGGTAGCAGCCTAAGTAGGGAGGCCCAGACTTCCCTCTCCCCAGCCACTTGGAGCAGTTCCTCCGGGGGAATCCCAAGGCGTTCCCAGGCCAGCCGAGAAACATAGTCCCTCCAGCGCGTCCTGGGTCTTCCTCTGGGTCTCCTCCCGGTGGGACGTGCCCGGAACACCTCACCAGGGAGGCGTCCAGGAGGCATCCTAACCAGATGCCCGAGCCACCTCAACTGGCTCCTCTCGATGTGGAGAAGCAGCGGCTCTACTCCGAGTCCCTCCCGGATGACTGAGCTTCTCACCCTATCTCTAAGGGAGAGTCCAGCCACCCTGCGGAGAAAACTCATTTCAGCCGCTTGTATCCGAGATCTTGTTCTTTCGGTCACAACCCAAAGCTCATGACCATAGATGAGGGTGGGAACGTAGATCGATCGGTAAATTGAGAGCTTTGCCTTTTGACTCAGCTCTCTCTTCACCACGACAGACCGGTACAGCGCCCGCTTCACTGCGGACGCTGCACCTATCCGCCTATCGATCTCACGCTCCAGTTTTCCCTCATTCGTGAACAAGATCCCGAGATACTTAAACTCCTCCACTTGGGGCAGGACCTCCTCCCCGACCCGGAGAGGGCATGCTACCCTTTTCCGGCTCAAGACCATGGCCTCGGATTTGGAGGAACTGATCCTCATCCCGGCCGCATCACACTCGGCTGCAAACCGCTCCAGTGAAAGTTGTAAATCACGAACTGATGAAGCCAGTAGGACCACATCATCTGCAAAAAACAGAGAAGCGATTCTAAGGTCACCAAAACGGATCCTCTCAACACCTTGGCTGCGCCTAGAAATTCTGTCCATAAAAGTTATGAACAGAATCGGTGACAAAGGGCAACCTTGGCGGAGTCCAACTCTCACCGGAAACGAGCCTGACTTACTGCCGGCAATGCGGACCAAGCTCTGACACCGGTCGTACAGGGACCTAACAGCCCTTATCAAAGGGCCTGGTACCCCATACTCCCGGAGTACCCCCCACAGAACCCCCCGAGGGACGCGGTCGAATGCCTTCTCCAAGTCCACAAAACACATGTAAACTGGTTGGGCAAACTCCCACGCACCCTCCAGGACCCTGCTGAGGGTGTAGAGCTGGTCCAGTGTTCCACGACCAGGACGAAAACCACACTGCTCCTCCTGAATCCGAGGTTCGACTATCCGACGGACCCTCCTCTCCAGAACCCCTGAATAGACCTTACCAGGGAGGCTTAAGAGTGTGATCCCCCTATAGTTGGAACACACCCTACGGTCCCCCTTTTTAAATAGGGGAACCACCACCCCAGTCTGCCAATCCAAGGGAACTGCCCCCGATGTCCACGCGATATTGCAGAGTCGCGTAAGCCAACACAACCCTACAACATCCAGAGCCCTAAGGAACTCCGGGCGAATCTCATCCACCCCCGGAGCCTTGCCACCGCGGAGCTTTTTAACCACCTCGGCGACCTCAGCACCAGAGATCGGAGAACCCGACCCAAAGTCCCCAGGCTCTGCTTCCTCAGTGGAAGACGTGCCAGTAGGATTGAGGAGGTCTTCGAAGTATTCCGCCCACCGACTCACAACATCCCGAGTTGAGGTCAGTAGCACGCCACCTCCACCATAAATGGTGTTGGTCTCGTACCTCTTTCCCCCCCTGAGACGCCGGATGGTGGACCAGAATCGCCTCGAAGCCGTACGGAAGTCATTCTCCATGGCCTCTCCGAACTCCTCCCACGCCCGAGTTTTTGCCTCAGCAACCACCCGAGCCGCATGCCGCTTGGACTGCCGGTACCTATCAGCTGCTTCCGGGGTCCCACAAGCCAAAAAGGCCCAATAGGACTCCTTCTTCAGCCTGACAGCATCCCTCACTGCCGGTGTCCACCACCGGGTTCGAGGGTTGCCACCTCGACAGGCACCAACAACCTTGCGGCCACAGCTCCGATAAGCTGCCTCGACAATAGAGGCGCGGAACACGGCCCACTCGGACTCCATGTCCCCCGCCTCCCTCGGAACGTGTTCAAAGCTCTCCCGGAGGTGGGAGTTAAAGCTCCGTCTTACGGGAGACTCTGCCAGACGTTCCCAGCAGACCCTCACGATACGTTTGGGTCTGCCAGGTCTGACCGGCATCCTCCCCCACCATCGGAGCCAACTCACCACCAGGTAGTGGTCAGTAGACAGCTCCGCCCCTCTCCTCACCCGAGTGTCCAAGACATGCGGCCGCAGATCAGATGAGACGACAACAAAGTCGATCATCGAACTGCGACCTAGGGTGTCCTGGTGCCAAGAGCACATATGGACACCCTTATGCTTAAACATGGTGTTCGTTATGGACAATCCATGACGAGCACAGAAGTCCAATAACAGAACACCACTCTGGTTCAGATCAGGGGGGCCGTTCCTCCCAACCACACCCCTCCAGGTCTCACTGTCATTGCCCACGTGAGCGTTGAAGTCCCCCAGTAGAACAAGGGAGTCCCCAGGAGGCGCACTCTCCAATACCCCCTCCAAGGACTCCAAAAAGGGTGGGTAGTCTGAGCTGCCGTTTGGTGCATAGGCACAAACAACAGTCAGAGCCCGTCCCCCCACACGTAGGCGAAGGGAGGCTACCCTCTCGTTCACCGGGGTGAACCCCAACGTACAGGCACCAAGATGGGGGGCAACCAGTATGCCCACTCCTGCTCGGCGCCTCTCACCAGGGGCAACTCCAGAGTGGAAGAGTGTCCAACCCCTCTCAAGGAAACTGGTTCCAGAGCCAGAGCCATGCGTTGAGGTGAGTCCGACTATTTCTAGTCGGAACCTCTCAACCTCACACACTAGCTCAGGCTCCTTCCCCACCAGAGAGGTGACATTCCATGTCCCAATGGCCAGCTTCTGTAGCCGAGGACATTTAGCACATTTAGTATGTTATAGTGCAGCTTGACACGTGAAATATCTGCCTGCCTCGTTCAATAAACAGTGTTACGTGGGCACACTTTTTTCAGTCTTTTGTTTGTTTGTTATTTTTATTTTTGGCACCTTTTTGACGGTTCACTGGTGAAGGGGGCGGGGCTCAGCCACACAAGTGGTTTTAGCTGAGCTGGCAGCACACCTGGGGGTGATGAGAAGATTGATTGACTGCAGAGATGGATTGATGGAGTAGCGTGTGTTGGAGCGGCTGTGAGGCTTTAGGCTGTGGGAGCTGCTGTGGCGAGGACGACGTGTAAAAGAAGGAAATAATTTGAGACGGTGCGGGTGGACTCTGGGGGAACAGAGTCCTCACCTCGGGCTGATCACCCAGAGGGGGGCGTCGGATGTTTTTGGCCGGGAGGAAGAGGAAAAGTTTGTCCTGGATGAACGGCTGGACGCAGTAATGTACCGGGGAGTTTACACGCCTGCTGGCCGGGAGGAACAGGGTTTGTCCTGATGAACCGGCTGGACGCAGTGGGGAGTTTACACGCCTACAGAAATCAACCACCTACAGAAAATCACAAGTGGTGCGTTTTTAAGAAAAGAGGAAAACTATAAAGAAAAGCAAAAACAACAATTAATGAACAGATCATCTGACGAATGAAGCACCGTGCGGGCTCGCCCCTTTAAAGATGTCAGCTGGTGGAGAATTTCTGATTGGACATCTTAAGGTAAGCCCCAAACCTCACTCTGTGTTCTGTCAGGTGCCTGTTTAGTTTCTTTCTTTTCTTTTTTTTTCTTATCACACACTTTTAGTTGCGACCACTACTCTCCATGAAGCAGTGATAATATAAGAGCGAGCTGGGGAGGGAAGTGGTTTCGTAACAAGAGGGGGCTCGTCCGGGATCTGAAACTATGGAAGCAAGTATGGAGTGGAAAAGCTGCCATAAATTACATGACAATTATATTGGTTTAGTTGATTCCTGTTGAAAGAGTGATAAATTAAGGAGGAATTTAAAGTTTAGGAATTTCTAAAAGAGGAGTTTTAAACTTTTTTGGTTTAGTGTGATTTTTTTTTGGGGGGGGGGTTGGTTTAATTGTTTTTCGTTTAGTTTATTTATTTATTTTTTATTTATTTTATTTATTTTTGCCACCATGGGGAATATGTTTGTAGGTCTCATTAAAATGTTTGGGAAAGAAGAGATGAGGAAATTCATGGTGGGTTTGGACACAGCAGGAAAGACAGATATTCTGTACAAACCTAAATTTGGAGAGATGGTGACGTCCATCCCCACACTAGGTTTTAATGTAGAGACTGTTGAGTACAAAACCATCAGTTTTGCAGTTTGGGACGTTGGCTGAGGACGAGCTCTGTGATGCTGTACTTTTAATGTTTGCTAGTGTCAAACTGTCAAGCATGCGATGGATGGGATGAAGATATAGGACATTTTATTGGGCTAAAATTAAAAATATATAAAAAAAATATATGGATATTTTTTTTTGTTTAGGTGGGGAAGTGTTACGTGGGCACACTTTTTTCAGTCTTTTGTTTGTTTGTTATTTTTATTTTTGGCACCTTTTTGACAGTTCACTGGTGAAGGGGGCGGGGCTCAGCCACACAAGTGGTTTTAGCTGAGCTGGCAGCACACCTGGGGGTGATGAGAAGATTGATTGACTGCAGAGATGGATTGATGGAGTAGCGTGTGTTGGAGCGGCTGTGAGGCTTTAGGCTGTGGGAGCTGCTGTGGCGAGGACGACGTGTAAAAGAAGGAAATAATTTGAGACGGTGCGGGTGGACTCTGGGGGAACAGAGTCCTCACCTCGGGCTGATCACCCAGAGGGGGGCGTCGGATGTTTTTGGCCGGGAGGAAGAGGAAAAGTTTGTCCTGGATGAACGGCTGGACGCAGTAATGTACCGGGGAGTTTACACGCCTGCTGGCCGGGAGGAACAGGGTTTGTCCTGATGAACCGGCTGGACGCAGTGGGGAGTTTACACGCCTGCAAACACAACCACCTACTAAAATCACAAGTGGTGCGTTTTTAAGAAAAGAGGAAAACTATAAAGAAAAGCAACAACAACAATTAATGAACAGATCATCTGACGGATGAAGCACCGTGCGGGCTCGCCCCTTTAAAGATGTCAGCTGGTGGAGAAACTCTGATTGGACATCTTAAGGTAAGCCCCAAACCTCACTCTGTGTTCTGTCAGGTGCCTGTTTAGTTTCTTTCTTTTCTTTTTTTTCTTATCACACACTTTTAGTTGCGACCACTACTCTCCATGAAGCAGTGATAATATAAGAGCGAGCTGGGGAGGGAAGTGGTTTCGTAACAACAGCGACATAAGAACTGGATCCAGCTGTGTCTTCCAACACAGATGCAGGTAATTCAGGTGTAGATTAATTAAATATGAGACTCAAAATATTTTCCATCAGCTGTAGTTCAGAAAGTGGCGCGTGTCCAGTCCACCGCCATTGTTAGAAATGCCGGCTGTCCGCGCGTGCGTGCTGCGCGCATGTGTTCAAACAAAAGCTCAGCAGGAGATGTTTATGTTATCAACAGCGGGTCAGCGAAAAACCTCCACCCTGAGCCGTGGGTTCAAAAACCATCGGATTCAAAGAGGGGGGCCACTGGTCTCGTGTAAATGATCAGTACAAACGCAAAGAGAAAGGAGCGGTTTCACTCAAAATACGCGCCGTGTAAACGGGGCCTAAGTGTAGAACCACTAAATTGAGGAACAGCTTCTACCCTGAAGCTGTTAGACTCATGAATATCTAACTAGAATAATAACTGTGAAAATCACACCATGTTGCTGCTGATCTGTTTCATGTTGCTTTGTTCATTCCTGCTCATCCGCTCACACAAACTCATGTTTGTGCTGCTGTTCGGCGTACTAATTTTACAGTTTTTATGCTATTAGTGCTTAGTGTATTTTTAGTTGATGTTTTTCTTAGTTCATATCTTAGATCTTATTACTGTTTTTCTTTTATATTTTATTGTTGGATGTAACTGGTACCCTGCCTACATAATATTGTTTCATCACATGTACCACATGTGGTGTATATGACAAATAAATCTCTCTGACTAACTCTGGTACTAAAATGGAACCTGGGGTTATTTTTATTCTCATTAATTAAAGATTAATAATATAAAGTTCTATCTTTATGGAGTGCTTTTTTAGTACGTTAGCAGGCTATCTCTCCAGGATAAGTAAGATTCCTCAATGTTAGTGGAGCACCATTTTCTTTCTAGCTTTCTAGATGTCTGTTTTAATGTACATAACTCAGAATTGAACCAAGGAGCTAATCTCCTCTGACTGATTACTTTCTTTTTCAGCGCAACAGCTTTATTGAGTGAAGTTTGCAAAGAAGTTGTAAAATTATCAACCAGATGATCTAAGAACCAGAGGAAAACAATGGAAGAGAATCTTTAAATTTGGTTACAGCATTTTCTGATAAGCACATGCTAAGGTGAAATTTACTCTCAGTGACTGTGTAGTCATTTAATGTAAACTCAAAGGTTATCAAAAATGGTCTGACAAAGCAGGGTTTTGAGGATGTATTACTAAGTTATTAATCTCAATGCCATAAATCAGAGCCAGGTCAAGAGTGTGATGATGAGAATGAGTAGATGTTTGGACGTTTTGGGTAAAAACCAATTGATTCTATTAAATTTTTAAAGGCTATGCTTGAGCTATCACTTTCAACATCTACATGAATATTGAAATCACCCATTGCATCAAGTTGAACTAAAATGTTCTGTTTGAACCAACTCAAATTAACACCCAACATTTTAAACCATCCTCTAACTTGTTTGTAGGTAGATGGTTAAATCTCTAAGCACTTTTGGTTACCAATAAGTTAAATTTGTTGAACTAGGTGAAACTTTACAAGGAATGCTATTTTTAAAAGGCTTGTATCAAACAGTTGGTGAGTACTGTGAAAAGCCTTTTTGGTGCTGCCAGTGAACCTTTTAGTACTTTTTGGTTGTCACAGTTGACAGAAGCAGCACAAATTTACTCAAGAACTGGCAATAAATAAATAAAAATGACACCAAGATTAAAGTGGAAGTGAAGATTCTTGACTTTTACTTCACGTTTGGCTTTTGTTCGGCTCTCCAAAGTTCAAACAAAACCTAGTGATTCAGCCAAGTTTCCACATGTTTTATTCCAGCTGTTTTCTAAAAGAATGCAGTCAGAAACAGCTCAGAACAACAAATGTTTTAGATCATCAGATTATTTTCACATAAGGTTACCAGATGTCCTACATTATGTGGAACTGCACTGTTTTCACCCTTATCCCACAAACTGGGATCATTTTCTAAAGTTCTGATTGATCTTTACAAGTCAGCACTGACTCAAAAACACTTAATTTATACCTGATAACTGTAAAGAAAATGTTGAGGGCTCTGATCACATGGGCTGTTTGATACTAATCAGGTGAACCTCTTTGCTCCACCGATCTATGGAAATTTGGAAAAATTGCAAAGTCCCCAATAAAATTAAGGTCAAGGTTCTATATTGTCGTTTGCATTGCATGCAGTACATGTGGTGGAATGAAATGGTCTACACAGGGTCCCAATTATATCTCTTTTGAATTAATTAATTAATTAATTCAGTGCCCCTCCCTGGGCTGCCACCTTACCGTGGTGAAGGGGTTTGAGTGTCTCAATGATCCTAGGAGCTATGCTGTCAGGGGCTTCATGCCCCTAGAAGGTGTTGCATGCACTGTTGCAGGTCCAATCGACCGAACCAGAACAAGCTTCCACTGACCTTGTTTCACAAACAAAAAGCAAAAAATATTAATCTCTAAACCTATTTTTCTTAAAAAACAACTATAAACACAATTATCTCTAAAACTAAACCTAATGCGCAGCACCGCAGGCGGTGCGGGGTGAGCGACTACCCCACAGTTTTTAGTTTCATTTTTGACGTGCCGTTTGTTTCTTTCACTTTTGCAACTTAATAATAATAACTAATAGTTCCCTTTCAGTCATGTTTTCTCGGTGCAACATACTTGCTATGGGAATTGCGCCCCGCGCGATTACCTGAAGGAATATACTCACGCCTTTACGGCTAGGGGCGTCACCGCCGCCCTCTGGTTACTTAAGCGGCATGCGCCCCTCCATCTTCCTCTCTTTTTTGCCCTTCACCTCGCTTAAACCTGAACTACATCTTAGCGGGACTTCTCTGGTGCCTTCATCGCTCATTCGAGGTGAGCTCGCTCCCTACACAGAGCGCACAGAGAATTATTTCCTGCGTACTGCTGGACTAGCAAGCCATTTTTCCACCTAACCCCGAAGTTTTCTCTCCTCTCTCTACAGATTGCTTCGCGACGGCGCTAACTACGCCATAAAAAAAAAGGAGGCTGCCTCGCTACGTCAAGCTAGCGGGCTGACCAGCGAAAGCAACACGACGGAGGAGACATCTCAAGAAAGAAGATGAAAAATTCTGGAAGGACTCGCTCGCCTCGTCTCGGACAAAATGGCTCCGGAGAAGGGGAAGCGGAAAGCGAAACTTCCAAGGAAGACCACCACGGCGGGGAGCCCCACCTCGCGCCCCTGCCCAAGTGGCTGTGGTTTTTTTCTCGTGGCGACGGACACCCACGAGGCCTGTCCTGTCTACCTGGGAATGCTTCATGCAAAAACTGCGCTGGACGCACCTGACTTTTGACCACATTGCAGCATCATGATGGATGCGGTGCTGCGGCATCGGGTTGACATTGTCGCCAAAGCCATGGGGACCTTGGCCACTTCTGCGGACGCAGACACCACGGAGCCTCTCACCCCCACACCGGAGTTGGAGAGTATGGCTTTACACGACAGCACGCGGGTCGAATGGGGTGACATCCCCGACGCGTTGGCCAACATGGAGGACCTGACTGTCGAATTTGACACCCGGGGTATGATGAACGACGACGAGTTATCGATCTCGGCCTTGGGTGAATTTTCAATGGAGGAGGCGGACACAGAGGTGGAGGATCAGGGATCAGGGTGAGGATCAGAGGATCAGGGTGACATACTCGCCCAGACCCCCCTACCCACTCTCTGGGACACGGACTCTTCCATCCCTGCTCTGTTTGAACTGTGCTACAGAGCAACGGACGCACTACAGGTGCCCTGGCCCGAACCCCCGCCTCGCCAACAGGTTACGAGGCTAGCGGGAAATTACTTTTATTCAAAGCAACAAGCTACCATGAGGCAGAGGATACCTGTGTTCCCAGACTTTCTCACGGAACTAACACGCACCTGGACTCACCCACGAGCCCCTATGCTTCTTCCCCTCTCACAATTTCTCGACGTGGATGGAATGGACGAGGTGGGTTTAGCTAACGTGCCTCAAATAGAGGACACTCTGGCGTCTCACCTGGCCCCAAACTCTTCAGGAGCAAAACCAACTCTCCCCAGCAGGGCCTGCCGGGCCTCGGCGTCTCTCCTCGAGAAATGCTACAGGGCTCAAGGACTTGCGGCACGCGCCATGAACGCGTCCGCGCTGATGCAAGCCTACCTGGCAGAAAAGCTGCAGCAGCTTCAAGTAGCAACGGACAAGCAGGCGGCTGCCGAATTGCTGGAGGAAGCCCACAGAACAACTGACTTCGTGCTTCGAATGATGGGAACTGCTGCGGTTGCTCAGGGCAGAGGAATGGCAGAGGTGGTCATTGCGACCCGCCATCTCTGGATGACACTGACGGACTTACCCGAGGAACAATAGGTGCCTTTTCTCCATCACTCGATACAGCCGGAAGGGCTGTTTGGAAATGCTTTGGAACGGATTCAGACGAAGCTGGACCAAAGACGCAAACAGGCAGAGGCTCTCCGGGTGGGGATCCCCCGTAGAAGCTTCGCCTCCCCAAGGGAAAATACGGGGGGAAGACCTGCCCAGCCTAGGTACCACTCGACGACGCGTGCCCCACCGCAAAAGTGGCCAGCGTACGAGGAGGAGCCCAGACAGAGACCCCCTTCGGGCCCTCCTCGTAACGAGCATGCCTGGAACAAGAACAGGTTTGTCTCTCGCCAAATGTCCAAACACAGGGCCTCTTCGGCGAGTCGCAATGACAGACAGAAACGGGCCTGATGAACCAGGCTCACGTTTTCATATTACACGGTCACCCGCCCACGCGGTAATGGGAATGATCTCCCTAAACCTAGACTTTATTTGTAGCACTGTACAAAAAGCTGGTTTGTTCTCAGTATGCACCAATCATGCCCTCTCTGCTGTGAGTGACTTAAAATCATATAAGTCATGTCACGTAAGCACAAATAAAATCATGAAACAGCAATTCTCTGTTTTACTGACTCCAAAAAACAACAACAACACACAGCTTCTCCCAGCAAAGCAGATCCTTCTGACCTACATGTCATCATAAAGGGAGGGTTCCCCCCCCCCTCCCTCACGGCCCACAGGGTGTTAGAATATTTAATAAGCCCCGGCAGACTGCCTCTGTTTCATCTGCGGTGAGCAGACACAGTGGCGTCTGTAAACACCCTCCTTGCCCCTTACAGAGGCAGGTGAGGAGGGTCACGTGTTCAGGCTCTCGCCCCATTATCAAAGGCAAGACAACCAATACACCAAACAGACGGGCACGTGACGTGGCCGCAGCTCAAGGAGCCGAGTCGACAATGTCTCTCGACGGGGGGGGCTGCTTCAGGCACCTTGATGCAGCTTAAAGCTTCACACCTTCAGGGAAGCTGTGTTCAGCTGGCTGCAAACAAAAACAAGTCTGTATGTAATCAGATTCCTCTTCCTGTTGTTCGAGGGAAACTGCACTCCTTATCACCAAGACTAAAAGGAACCCCCCACGCTTTTGTGTGGCGAATGCTCCTTTGTTATCAATGAGGGACACGCAAAACTCATGCAGCAGTCAGGCAGCATGTGACCTGTCTCTACGTGCTGATCCAAAACTGTCTTTAAAATTTATTCGGGATCCGGTCAGTTTGCCTGGCACCAGAGCTTCATTGAAGCCAAGGGCCAATGGTCAAGGCCACTCCACTAAAAGGACTGGAGTAAGGAGGTCTGGTCTGCAGCCCCATAATTTGGAGGAGGATAAGAATAATTCTCCTCCAAAACTGTCTAATGGAGATGACAAGTTGTACCCGTCCTCAATTACCCTTGAGCAGGACAACTCAGGGACAAGCTGCCTTCTCCCAAACCTGGTGGACAACCAGGGGCTGTTGGCCTCTGGTTCACCAGAGGAGGCGCTGCGGCCACCCAGGCCAAAAACTGTCAGAAGTCTCAGTCTGTCGGCTGAAAGAAACAGGCTGATGGCGACAGGCCTGCCCGAGAACGTGGTATTAACCATACAGAATGCTCGCATTGGGTCAACACAATCCTTATACGCCCAAAAATGGTGTATCTTCGAGGCCTGGTGCTCAGAAAGAAATAATGGCCCTCATTCACGAAAATGTTCGTATTTTTATCCTAAATTTCTCCTACTTTTGTTCGTACGAAGCGTTCGTACGAACATGCCACGTCAGATTCAACAAAGTCTTCTATACTCAAGGAATGTGTTGGCTGCGTAAATTTAATGAATCCCACCTGTTCTATCAACCTGCGCGTGCTCGCGGAGAGGTCATTTACATAATTCCCACCCCTCAAAACACCATATAAGGCCACGTTTCCTGCCTTCTGACAGCAGGAAGTGTCCATTCATTCAAACTCAAGAAGTAAAAGGAGGAACTTCACGCGTTCGGAGATCTGCTCTCAGTCGCGCTGTGGCTACCCCCCCCCCCACCCCCCCGCAAGTGTCGGATGGTCAAATATCTTTAATTTTAGTGTACTGTGTTACATTATAGTTTCACTTATTCAGAAGAGCTGTGGCGCACCGCTACCCCCCACCCCCCCGCAAGTGTCGGATGTGTTTTTGAACAGAAGCATTTTAAAATGTCTCGAAACTACAGTTAACTTCATATTAATATTGTAGTGCATATGTTTTGTCTCCCGTGGGTCGTACAGTATCAGAAATCAAGAATAAATGGTTTGATCTGAAAATGGCTTCAAACAAACGTCTCGCCGCAGCACGGACAGGAGGTGGTCAAGGAATAGTCTGCGAGATGGATGGACAATAAATGCCACGCTGCAAGACGCGTGCCAACATGTTTTGCAGCACAAATGAGTCATGCGCGCTCCTCCTGGTCAGCGCGCAACCACATTCTGCAGGTTATATTTCGAATCAGATATAATAATCTATTGCTCCGATGGTGTTTGGCACAGCAGTCCAGCAATAGCATGAAAATCAGTCTTAATTCGTACTTGTTCTGCGGCGGTGTATGGGAATTTTATGTACCTGGGTGTTAATATGAGGAGGGCTTTGATGACCAAGGGGAGCGCACGACTCACTGAAGCCTGCGCGACACACCAGACAAATTAAACTTAAAATTATAATTCTAATTCAAACAGAATAACCTATTGTCAAGAATAATTATGGTGCGTGATTTTTTTAAACCCAAAATATTTTCTAAATAACGAAATATGAAGTTATTAGTGAAGGAAATCCATCTGGATAACAGCGGACCGACTGCTCGTAAATTATACGACAGGTCCGGACCACTCGTAAATTTTGTTCGTATCTGAAAAAAATCCTAGGATACGAAAACATTGTTGAATGCCACAAATGATCCTAAATCGCTCGTACGCACAGTTTAAGAACAAATCTGTGCGTACGAACGGTTTGTGAATGAGGGCCATTGTTTCTTATGCATGCAACCTGGTCCAAATCTTGACCTTCCTTCAGGATCTCTTAGAAAAGGGTCGTTCTCATTCAACGATTAAAGTCTTCCTTTCAGCTATTTCTGCTTGTCATGAAGGCTGGGGAAACAGGACACCTGAAGCACACCCAATCATAATAAGATTTATGAAGGGTGTCCTTTGATCTAAACCACCCAGCAGGATCCTAACTCCCGGTTGGGACCTCGGTCTGGTTTTGGGGGCTTATGCGACCCCCCATTCGAGCCATTGAGTGAGACTACGATAGATCTACTATCTTATAAAACGGCCTTACTCCTGGCGCTTTGCTCGGCAAAACGCGTGGGTGACCTCCATGCATTATCTGCGCATCCAATGTGCACCAGATTCACTCCAGACGGGTCAAAGGTCACACTGAGGCCTAATCCCGCATACACCCCCAAGGTCTGGACCCTGAACTATAGGAGTCTAGACTTTGATCTTTCCTCTTTTCCACCTGCCTCTATCCTGAACCAGGATAAGGAAAGGCTACAGGCTCTCTGCCCAGTGAGGGCTTTACGCACCTACATGCAGAGAACAGCCGAATGGAGAAGAACAAACCAACTGTTTGTCTGCTTTGCAGCACCTGCTACCGGGAGAGCCCTATCAAAACAACGCCTCTCACACTGGGTGACTGAGGCCATTAAAAGGGCCTACAGTAGTAAAGGTCAGCAGGCACCCTCTGGAGTGCACGCTCACTCCACTAGGGGCCTTGCCACTTCCTGGTCATTGTTCAAGGGTATACCAGTTGCAGACATCTGCGCTGCTGCGAATTGGAGTTCCTTGAATACCTTTGCAAGGTATTATTCATTCATTCATTCAACCTTTATTTATACTTTTTTATTATAGTTTGGATGTTACTGCAGGTGACATCACTCAGGCTGTTCTTTCTAACATTCAGTAGAATGTAACCTTGGGATGCCTACTGATCAGAGGCAGACGTTCTCCTTAGCAAGCATTTTACTGAGCATTTCAAGGGCGTGAATGGATTACGTTCCCATAGCAAGTATGTTGCACGGAGAGAACATGACTGAAAGGGAACTGAAAGTTATGCACCATAACTCATGTTCCCTGAAGGAAGGGAACGAGGTGCAACATAACTGGCCCTTTTCAATGCTGAAAGCTCGGTGAAGTGCACTCTTCAAGAGGAAGATGGAGGGGCGCACGCCACTTAAGTAACCAGAGGGCGGGGCCTCTGGCGCGGCGGTGACGCCCCTAGCCGTAAAGGCGTGAGTATATTCCTTCAGGTAATCGCGCGGGGGCGCAATTCCCATAGCAAGTATGTTGCAGCTCATTCCCTTCCTTCAGGGAACATGAGTTATGGTGCATAACTTTCAGTTTTGGTTTTCCTGTGATTTATCTGCAGTATGATAAATGGTAGTCCAGCATAATGTACACTCCCAATGTTTTGTTGGTCTTTTTTGTTGTTGTTAAATTACGTGTTTTTTTGCGTTTTTATTTATTTATTTATTTATTTATTTATTTGATCCAATGATATCAACTACTCGAGTTCTACTCGAGCGTTATTATGTTAATGTCGAGTTAAAAAATTGTGCACTCGTTCAACCCCTATTAATAACCCACGTCTTGGATCTGCTTAATTTGTCCCTAATGAATGATGTACCATAGCACTTTAAGATTGCTGTAATTAAGCCTTTACTTGACAAACATAACCTGGATTCAGGAATCCTAGCCAATTATAGTCCAGCGTTTAATTTGAACCAGATCTTGCCAGAACAAGATCTGGGAACTCTATTGTTTTTGACAGGGTGCGTTCTGGCAACTGTTCGATTGGATCTGGCTGGCAACTCTAAGGCTTACTAATAATAAAGTTATGAACAAATATGACTGCCTTGGGGCAGCCGTGGCGTAGTGGTAAGGGCAGTCGTCTCCCGATCGGAAAGTTGGCGGTTCGACTCCCGGGACCCGCACCATGTGTCGTTGTGTCCTTGGCAGGGACGGCTGGTATAAGTGGGCTAGTAGGGCTAAGCCCTACCTGGTATTCACAGGTTAAACATTATATAAATATATAATTATAAACAATTTATAAATAACAACTTAAAAATAAACAGAATTTAAAAATAATGTGTCTTATTTAGTGAAAATTACAGCAAAAACTGGTGCTAAACCATCTGGGGTTGTTCTGCGGGGCTAACTTTTCACAGCCCATTTTAATTCAATGTCTCTGTGGTTCAGAATGATTGACATGCGTCTCTCGCCACGCCCCCTCAGTTTGCGGCTCATTGGGGCTAATTCTGATCAGCCCAGGATCAGCCCAATGCCACAGAAATAAGCCAGTTAATAGGGTGGACGTACAATAACGTGCTTCAAGCCCAAGTTTATGTGGGTGTGGTTTAGTGTAGGTAGTGGTACCATGGCAAGCAAGATTAAAATTACTACTAATTTTATTTCCTCATGCATCGGGTCGGGGAGAGATAAAAAAAAAAAAGACACCTGACCCAGTCTGACAAATGTACGGATGGAGCGAGGAGGAAGTGTTGTCTAGCTTCAAAAACACGGTAAAAACAATTGTTTGTTGCTAAAAATTATAGCAAAGATGTGTCTGAGCTTAACCTTTCCTTAATAAATTCACGAAATGGTCAATTATCAGCTGGATTTAAAGTAGTAGTTCGCTATGTGCACGCGCACACGCACGCGGGTGGGACGGTGTGTGGGACGGTGTTCTGCACGCGCGCGGATGGACAGAACCGTCCCACACGCGCGCGGGTGGACAGAACGTGGGACAATGTGGGACGTGTTCTGTGCAGCGGGATGGAGCTGGCTGCACAGAACAGTGGCGGAGCTAGACTTTTATTGCTGGGGGGGGGAGGGGGGGCCAAGGCTATGGTAAGGGGTCCACTTACAGTGGTAAAAATAGACTTGTCCCAACTTTTTTGGGATTTGTTGACACTATGAAATTTTGAAACAACATATTTTTTCCTTAAAATGATACATTCTCTCAGTTTAAACTTTTGATCTGTGATCTAAATATTTTTAAGTTTAGAAATCAAGTCTTTTCATTTATTTATTTATTTATTTATTTATTATTTATTTATTTATTTATTTATTTAAATTTTATTCATTTCATTAAAATCAAGTAACAACTCAAAAAAATAAAAAAACATACATTCAAAATAAAATGAAAGGCAGCAGATGAAGAATAATCTTATAATCTCTGCCCCTTTTACCCAAAGATACAACAATAAGTTACCAAAGATTAAAGTTAACTACATCATCAAATTAAAGACTACATCAACTCAAATGATGATTCATATAAATTCTTATGCTAGTTTTTCATATTCTTTCAAAAAAATCCCTTTTAACAATCTCTTAAATATATACAGAGATCTGGCTGTTTTAACATTTTCTTCCAGACCATTCCACAATCTTATTCCCTGAATTATTGTACACCGCTCCTTCAAACTGGTACGAAAACAAGGTTTCACAAACATTTCTGTCCCTTTAAGAAAATAAACAACATAAACTTTTTCTAAACAGCTTTAGTGTTTGACTTTGTCCACACTCATAAAACACAATGAAGTACAAAAAAATGAAAGTGGTACTGCTACCCCTAGCGGCCGAAAGTGGTAATAAAGTAACTTAGTAATCTAACTTAGTTACTTTCCAAATCAAGTAATCAGTAACTTAACTAAGTTACTTTTCCCAAGGACTTATCAGTAACTTAACTAAGTTACTTTTTCAATGTAACTATGCCATCACTGTTCGGAGGAGACACAGTTTGTCACCGTAGTCCTACACTGAGATGTAAAATAAATTAGAAGTTTTTGAAAAAACCTGTGAAACCTGAAAAAGTCCTGAAAAACGAGGGAAAAGGAGTGTGGAGGAGTGTGATGCAGTTATGCAAAGCTGTTTGACTGGGAAAATAATAATCTTTTACAGTTAATGCAGGGCAATGTACATGTAAGTTGGATGAAAAAGGTTCTATTTAAGCTTGGCTTTTGGTATTCTTGGTGGTTGGTTGTTTTACGCTTGTCTTTGTGCTGAAAAAGGACATAATGTCAATTTACAGTGGGTTTTCTTTATTTCACATTGATGCCTATGTTGTTGGAATCCAACCTGCAGCATTACATGTATGTGTACATTATACGTGTGTGTGTGTGTGTGTGTGTGTGTGTGTAAATTAGCCCACCCTAAAAATATCACCACCAGCCGCCACTGGTCCTTGGGCAAGACACTTAACCCCGAGTTGCTCCCGGTAGGACTGGAAAGCACCTTGCTTGGTAGTCTGCCGCCACCGGTTTATGAATGTGTGTAGCATTCAATATATGTGTAGCACTTTGAGATTTTCAGTAATGAAAAGTGCGTTATAAATTGAATTAATTATTATTATTATTTTTGTTTTGGGAGCCATACTTGAACCGTGTCGCTCCCCTTTGTTGCTGAGACAATAAATAGATAACTCCAACACCTCCACTGCTGTTTTTATGATGCTCTGGACACTTGTCATCCACAGCGCGCTTGAGACAAAGAGTATAACTCAAAGCGAGAGCGATACCTAGCCCCTTTTTCCTTTTTCACATTGACAAAATGTTTTAGTTTTATCAATTAGTTTTTCAAAGCACAGTTGTTTTTTTTTGTACTTTGTAAATACAGAAGTAATGTTTAATAAATGCTAGGACTCTATTCTTTGCGAACAAAAGGGCAGCACGGTGGCACAACTGGTAGAGCTGCAGCCAAAAAACTGTAGAAATGTTTCGTCTTTCATCCGAAAGACTTCCTCAGTCTGAGATGCAGTGTTCAGCTCAGTCTTATAAATAGCACCCTCCCACAGTGGATCAACCAGTTGGCTGATGACAGTCAAAACCAGCTGCTCACATGATCAAGGAGGACCATCAGCCTGACGATGGATCGTTAACACCCTGATGGTTGTTTGCTATTCACAGAGGGCTGAGTGATACTAGCAATAACAGCATTGTAAGAGGGGGACAGTTGAACCCGGAGGCCTCCACCTCTGTTTAATGATGGACGGTTTCTTTTCACAAAGATGGCCTCCTTTACTCCTCTCTCAAACCATCGTTCCTCTCTATCAAGGATGTGAACATCTTCATCCCTGAAAGAGTGACCTCTGACCTGGAGATGAGTGTAGACCACAGAGTCCTGACCTGATGATGTTGATCTTCTGTGCTGGTCCATCCTTTTGGCCAGTGGCTGTTTAGTTTCCCCGATATAAGACTGATCACAGCCCTCCTGACACTGAACAGCATACACAATATTACTCTGTTTGTGCCGGGGGACTGGATCTTTGGGATGAACCAGTCTTTAATGTATTTTGGGGTTTAAAAGCCACTGGGACGTTGTGTTTAGAAAATAAACGTCTCAATGTCTCTGAAACTCCCGCAACATACGGAATGACCACTGGTCTGGGTCTGGGTTCCTTCTTTTCACCTGATGGCTGCTGGAGTCCTGTTTGGGTTTCTTCTCTGGTTTCGGCTGTCATCAGCCAACTGGTCTATCCACTGTGAGAGGGTGCTATTTATAAGAGTGAGCTGAATACAGCAGCTCAGACTGAGGAAGTCTTTCGGACGAAAGACGAAACGTTTCTAGCAGGGGCGGCCGGCCAATAGGGGGCGCTCGGGCGCAGCCCCCCCACTGGAACTTCCACTGGAACTTCTAGACTTAAAAAAAAAAAAGAAGAAATTATAAAATTAAAATAATTTGAAATATTTCTATATATGAGAGTCAGAGTCAGAGTCAGAGAGTCTTTATTGTCATTTGCACCGCATGTGGTACATGTGATGAAAACGAGATTATGTACACGGGGTCCCAGTTACATCCAACAACAAATGCAAGAGAAAAACAGTAATAACATCTAGAATTAACTAAGAAAAACATCAACTAGTAATACACTAAGCCCTAATATAGTGGAAAAACATCATTATAAACAGCAGCACGAACATGAGTCTGTATGAGCAGATGGTCACAGATGAACACAGCAACAAGAAAACAGATCAGCATCAGCATGATGTGATATTTTGCAGTGTTTATTCTTATTATTTATTTATTCATGAGTCTAACAGCCTCAGGGTAGAAGCTGTTCCTCAGTCTAGTGGTTCTACATTTGATGCTCCTCAACCTCCGTCCTGAGGGGAGTGGGGCAAAGAGTGAGTGTGCTGGGTGAGTGAGGTCTTTCATGATGCAGGTGGCTCTTTTCCTGCATCTGGAGGTGTAAATGTCTGTGATGGTGGGGAGACTGACTCCAACAGACTTCTGTGCAGCCTTCACCACTCTCTGTAGAGCTTTCCTCTCTGCAACTGTGCAGCCTCCATGCCACACGTTGATGCTGGAGCACAGGATGCTCTCCACTGCACACCTGTAGAAGGAGGTGAGGACTGGGCTGCTCAGACCAGCTCGTCTCAGCCGTCTGAGGAAGTAGAGTCTCTGATGACCTTTCTTGATCAGGCTGGTGGTGTTGTTGCTCCAGCTGAGGTTATCATTCATGTGTACACCCAAGTATTTGTAGCTGGAGACCACTTCCACTGCAGATCCACCTATTTTCAGTGGGGCGTGGGTGTGTTTGTTCCTTCTGAAGTCCACAATCATCTCCTTTGTCTTCTTCACATTCATGTGAAGATTATTCTCTTTGCACCAGCTCTCCAGATGTTCCACCTCCTGTCTGTAGCTGGACTCATCATTGTTTGTGATGCATCCCACCACCGCTGTATCATCTGCAAACTTAACAATATGACAGCCTGGAAGTGTGGCTGTACAATCATATGTGAGCAGAGTGAACAGAAGGGGGCTCAGCACACATCCTTGAGGAGAGCCAGTGCTGAGGGTTATGGTGGAGGAGGAGAAGTTGTGGATCTTCACGGACTGTGGTCTGTCTGTTAAGAAGTCTAGTACCCAGTTACAAATAGAGGGGCTTAGTCCAAGTGTAGATAGTTTGTCTATCAGAGTTTGGGGGATCATGGTGTTGAAGGCAGATGTGAAGTCCACAAAGAGCAGACGCACGTATGAGTCCACACGTATATATGTTTTTAGTTGTGCAGGATAAATATTTTATAGGTAATGATGAGTTATATTCTTTGTTTCAAAAAATGTTTTCTGATTTGTGACGTACTTCCGGTCCCCTGGGCGCACGGCTCTTATTCATAGACTCTCGTTATCAATCGCGCATGCGCATTCAATCCACGTCATTGCAAAATAATGGAAAGCCGCTGGGCGCATATTTGAGCGCCCTGGACTACGTGCAACGTGAGACTGTACCCACGACCTGCCGATACGTGTTTCCGGTGGTGTTTTTTTTTTTTTTTCCCTCTGGGAACAGAGCTGACCAGGTAGGGTTTAAATGTTGAAAGCCCTTTATCTAATGCCTATTTGCCATTTCTGACTGATTTGCCTCTCAACTTTAGAATAAGTCTCTGTTTCTTTGTGAAAAAGCCAACCTTTATTTTCAGACTATATATTAAATATTATTGGTCTGGATGCTATGTGGACAATTTTAACGGCAGTCATTACTGCATGCCTTATTGAAATATTATTTACACGTAGCTGTCATAAAAAAAAAGAGTTGCAGCACGCCAGCATCATTTTGGTCAGGCACCCTGCATGTGGGTTTGTTTACACTCGTGGGTCGTCCTGTGAGGAGACCCGAGGACCTGAGAGCTCAGCTGACAACACACCTCAAGCTACGTTGGAAATTGTAACAGCAGTAATTATTAATTTGCCTTCTTGCCGTACTGCACACACAGGTAAGCGGTCAAAGAGTTTTTTAAGCGCACAGACATGAACGTACTGTGAGCGTAACGTGTGTAACAGCTGGTGCTGTCTGTCACATGCTACACTAGCTAGCTTGTTAGCTGTGTTTATGAACGGTGTGGTGTACATGATTATAAAAGTTGCTGCTAGTTATAAACCTGAACGTCTGAAGACTCTGTCAGCTCATGAACTTGTTTACTCCTCAGAGAGTCTGTTGTTAACTGTTCTCTTTTTGTTTAAGCAGCAGTTTGTAATGGTGTCATTGTCATAATTCATGATGAATAAATCTGAGTGAAAAATGAATAAACGTGGCTCTGTTCCACCCCTCAGTTTCAGTTATAAGGTGTGCTGTTGTTTCAAAGCTATACTTAAAGTAACCAAGTAGCAGAAGGATTTATTCATTGTAAAACAGTAATGTGAATTTTTCATGTTATAAAAGAGTGATTATATAATTATTTTAATTTAATTAATTAATTTGGCTAGAAAACCTTTGTACAAGACAATGGTTGCTTCATTTTTAACATGTAACATTGTTTATTGTGCTGTCCTTGTTCAAATGAACATGAATGACTGAATGAATGAAATTGAAATAACCCGGATATTATTATTTCTGTTGTATTAAAACAGTTAAAATGAGATTAGATACTTAATATTACTGATATTTTGTTAATGTCTTATGATTGAACTACTTCACATTTCTTGTTATTTTACCTGATGACTAAAGATGAACACTGTTCTCTTATGGTCCTGTTTAGAGACTCCCTTTTGTGGAGAACACAGTGGCTAACCCAGATGGCCAAGAAACGTTGCACACTGATCCTGGTGAACGTCAGAGGACAGTCAGCTACAGAGGCGAGAGAAGCTACCAGTAAATGCATGATGTAGGTTTTTACAATGTTTTTCATCATAGTAGTTCTGTATTGTGAAAAAGTGAGGAGCACTAGTCTACATATTTGTCTACTTATTGTTCCAGTTTATTCATCTTTTTATCCTGTTAAGCACCTTGGTCAATGCAAGGCATTGTAGGAAGGTGCTATACAAATAAAGTTTATTATTATTATTATTACATCTTTACAATTGCAATGTGAATTTGAATTGTTGCTATTAAATGTACACATATACTCATAAAATAAATAGTTGTTATATGTTAAATAATTAGAAAGCTGACTAATAGCCATTCCTATTCTCTTGACTACCAGGAAAAATAAATATTGTCCATGCCCAATATTTTATTATTTATATGGAAGAGAAAGGTGCCAAAACCCACCCTTTCATATTTAGCATAATTGAAAAAGCCCTAAATCAGAGAGTCAGAGAATCTTTATTGTCATTTGCACCACATGTGGTACATGTGATGAAACAAGATTATGTACACAGGGTCCCAGTTACATCCAACAATAAAAAGTAAAAGAAAAACAGTAATAACATCTAAGATATGAACTAAGAAAAACATCAACTAAAAAGACACTAAGCACTAATATCATACAAAACATTAGTCCAAACAGTAGCACGAACATGAGACTGTAAGAGCAGATAAACACGAATGAACACAGCAACATGACACAGATTTTTTTGTCAGCAGCAACATGAAACAGATCAGCAGTAACATGAAACAGATCAGCAGCAACATGAAACAGATCAGCAGCAACATGAAACAGATCAGCAGCAACATGAAACAGATCAGCAGCAACATGAAACAGATCAGCAGCAACATGTGATATTTCACAGTGATTCTTCTGGTTAGAGATTCATGAGTCTAACAGCCTCAGGGTAGAAGCTGTTCCTCAGTCTCTGTAGAGAGCAAAAGGAGTTAATTCAGTAATATGCTATGTGTGGGAGATATTCAGGTTTACAATTTATTATTAATAAAAATTACAAAACTACTACAGGCATTAATCTGCTCACAGACTCATGTTCGTGCTGACTCATGACCACTAGATTGGCGCCCCCCATTTAAAAAAAATCACCAGCCGCCACTGGTTTCTAGAGTTTTTTTGCTTTTTTTTTTTTTTTTTTTTATGTCATGCAGAGGACCAGACTTAGCTTTTTTTAGATTTTTCTACCTGGAATATTGAGCATGCATCAGGGTACTCCTACACTTGGTTACTCACAATAAACCTGCCATGAAAATGACAGCAGCAGAAACAAAATGACGGGCATGTTTTTAGATTGTTTTATCTTGCTGTATCTTCTTTAAGAACAAGCAACCAGAGCTTCATGTTAGCTCGTGATGGTTCAATAAATCCTGTCAAATTGTGAAATAAAACAGAAGTATAGAAACTGATGCAGCAGTTGAGGGGCTGATCGTTGAAGCCTGGGGTAAAAAAAACAACCTGCTCTAACAAAAAGTTTACCTTCAAGGTCTGGACATTGGCTTCAGCTCTGTTTCAAGACCCTCATCCCAATTCATTTTTA